>CABFVX010003606.1:42308-81743 GCA_902151425.1 Timema shepardi | reverse complement strand
ATATGTATATATATGTATATATATGTATATATGTGTATATATATATATATATGTATATATATGTATATATATGTGTATATATGTGTATATATATATATATATGTATGTATACTGTTTTTAAAAAGTCTGCCTGTTGCCAGTTATACATGTAACTTCATAACCAGTTGTGGTGCAATTATTTATATTCGATAGGATCTATAATACATACAGTCAGGGTTTGAGTCTCCGTTGAAGATACGACTGGTTTTATTTAAATCTGTAGCTTAGGATCTCTGGAACCACATAACCGATTGGAGTGCGGTTTTTACTTTTATACTGGACCAATATCTAGGAAGGTTTTAACACTATTTGTGTATAATAAGGTGTTTAAGTGTGAGTCCCGGTGAAGGGCCAGCCAATTGTTTGTATACATGGGTAGAACCATATAATTACTGTGGTGTAAATTTTAGCATTCGATTATCCAGTCATTTTTCAGTGTAATAATTGTAATCGGGTGTTTTGGTGTAGGTCCATGCGAAGTGTCAGCTGGATATGTGTATATATCTCTGGAACCACTTAACCGATTGGGATGTAGCTGTTATATATTTTTTGTATAATATTTATCCAAGCATGTTTTAGTATGATATAATCAGGTTTGGTGTTGTGTGTCTTGGTGAAGTACCAGCCGGATATTTGTGTATATATCTGAAACAGCAAACCGATTCCAATGTAGTTTTTTTTACATTTTGTTGGATATTAATCAGGCAAATTGTAGCATGATTTACTTAGGTTTTAGGTTTCGAGTCCCTGTTAAAGTTTCGTATGAATGTTATATATATGTAATCTAGGACATTTTTAACCACATAACCTATTGCAATGCAGTTTTTTCAATTATGTAGTTTTTATATCCAGGCAGGTTTTAACATTAGTTTAATCAAGTGTTTTTCTGTGAGTCCCTGGAACTGCTGACAAGCCTATTAATAAAGGATTTTGTGGGTCAGTGTCACATGGCGTTGAATCTAATATGTTCAATGTTCACTAAGAAAGAGGCCTAAAACTTGTCTAAGGCCAAAACATGTATATTCCCCCCCTATCTCCACATGGTGGCTTGTCTTCTACTCTCATTTTGCACAGTGATTCTTTCATTGTAGAGGTCCATTATAGAACGCTTTTGGAAAAATTCTACTTTCAAGCGGCCTAAACCCATTCATTAATTTTTCTCATCCCATGTTGGTCAATTATGTGTTTAACAGTTTGTGGGGTCTGTTAACAATGTTTCTGATTTCCCTTAGCAACCGGCATTCGGTAGGTAAGCGTTTATAAATTTTTCTTTCCAACTCTGTTTTTTTCTTGGATTTCCGTCCCATTGTAATTTTACACTATTACTATCTTTTTAATATAAACTTTGCACTAATGTTTATCTGAGAGTGCTTAGAAATGAACGAGGTGTAAAATAAATGTTTTGAAATGAACTAAGGTGTGAGATAAATCTAGCAATTGTTTTTAATATGTAATGATTACAGGTCAAAGTACAGTGCACGAATAATATCAACTGCATGCTTTGATAAAATTTATTTATTATGAAGCACATATGAATTTGTTACATAATTTATATTTTTAAATAAGGTTTTATTTGATCTAAAGCCACCTATGAATAAATATATTTATTTGAAAACAATAAAAATCGTATACACATAAACTATAATGGGAAAAAAAATTACATAAGGGTACGAATATTTATGACTCTGAATGTACCTACTTTTATTTTGGAGTCATGTTTATCAAAACGCTATAGTTACGCTCCAGGATCAGTCCAGTTGTTACTCCGCTACTGTACACCTGTGTTAACCTGTTCTCTTGCTTTATTTTCTCTTCACGTCCAATATATATTTTTTCCCCATTTATTTCTACTTTAAAATACTTACTTTTATTTCTGATTCATATTTATCACAATGCTATAGTTGTGCTACCAGATTTTCTTTTAATTTTTAGTATTCCATTTTAAGACAATATTCTTTTCACATAAACTGAGTTCATTTTTATGACCTGTTTAACTTGAGTTCCTGTATGGAAGTTTTAAGGATTTTTAGTTTTTTTTAGTCTTAGAAGTTTTTTGAGTTCCTGTCAGTTCTGTTTTAGGCTACCGTTCAATAAAGTTTAGTTTGGTTTTAAGATAGAAAGGAGCTAAACTCTCAATATTCTTTTTCATTCTTTTCTGCTTGCAATACTTATAGCTGTTTTGCCATTAAATTTTGTCGCTGATATTGTCTGAGCGGGACACTTTTTACTGATTAATGTTTTGGGATTTTTTTATTTGTGATATCTCCCACATATCTAAAAATACAGAAATTATTTCTCATAGCTAAATATGGGATCCGAACCATGGTGGAGGCCTGCAATTCCCCACATTCACAAGTTGTGATTAATACACGTCTTGTCAGAGGTGAAGTAAGGGTTTGGTAATCAGACAAATATGTGCCGGGACTGAGGATTGAACCCCGGACTCCAGCACAGAAGTCCGACACCTTACCTATAGACCACCAGGTCACCTTATCCTTTATTAGGCTCTTTGAATTCAAAACAACCAACTAAACTAAAATATGACTTATTTTTGTATTTAATACTGAAATGTAATATGTAATTATTACTTGGATATGTCGATCTAGTTATACAGAAAAATAATTAATTCTACATCCAATAAGATAATTCGTAAATTGTCTCGCGTTTTAAACCAAAAACTTTGAAAAACGTTAATGTAATTGAGTTAATTTGTTTAATTAATAGACTAAGACCTTCCCGGTAAAAATCTACTTAATTAAAAAAAGCTGCATTGCACTCAAGGGGTTCTCAAACTTAGGCAACAGAATTACATATCAACACTTTGCTATATAAGTAGTGTATATATATATATATATATATATATATAGCCAACCCACGTGTGGAGGGGCCAGGAATTTCAGGGACTCAGGCCCAAGATACAGATTCATTATATTATATAATTGGTTCCAGTCTTGTTTATCGTTTCGAAGTGTTTTAAAGCTTCAAGGATTATATTATTTTTGTACTGAAACTAAATTTTTTAGATAAAGAGAGTAATTCAGTGAGTCAAGTTAAATTTAAATAAATCATGTGTGTAACATTTCAGTGTTCAGTAAATCTACGTATTAATTTTTGTACAATCCCTTTCTTTTG
This sequence comes from Timema shepardi, assembly GCA_902151425.1. NCBI lineage: Eukaryota > Metazoa > Arthropoda > Insecta > Phasmatodea > Timematidae > Timema > Timema shepardi. Next base: position 78,572 of record CABFVX010003606.1, on the reverse strand, counting down.
TAAAGGTGAAAACAAAGTTTAAAAAATGTACAAACCAAAGTCAATCATTTGTTTGGAAAGCAAAATTCCTCCTATGACAATAACTTGCTCGCCTTTCTTAGAATCAACTTGGGCCATTTAGACTTATCTCACTCCCCTTTGAAATTATTTAATATAAATCTGTAAGACGGCTTTGTGTAAAAAATTCAAAAAAAACTTTAAAGGATTTTTAATTTGTTAGAAGAAAACCACTCTTAATAAATTATAAAAGCACTCAATTATCAATCTTGCCAAAACAAGATTATTCAAAATAGCTTATTATCCCATCCATTTTTTTCATTTTTTGCCAGAGGTCAACTCTGAATAGCTTGAAGCTAAATATCATTTTCAGAGATTTTCCATATGAGGACACTCCAAATATTTTCTAGGGTCTCCCCATTTTCTAATAACTTCCTAGGGAAGACCACTACAAATAGCGTCTATAAAAGGCATGTGATCTAAAATTATGTAAGGACTACTCTAAATAAGTTCAAGGTAAATTTAGATTTTCAAAAGAATTCTGAGGACGGCAACTTTCAATAGCTTCTAGAAGAATCTAGTTTTAAAACATTTGTAGCATGTCAGTTATATAATATGACATCTACAATTAAAATTCCATAAAAACAATTAAAACAAGATAACAGGTAATAATCTATTCCAATAAGATTTGGCAGGTGTTTTCTCACTGTGAATTAATGTTGCCGGGAAACGCCCAAGCGTCGAAGAAAATTTCTCCAGTGGAACATACCGGCACCACGAGCATTTTCACGTCCTGATCGAAGGTCACACATAGAAGAATATAAAGATAACTGTCTCTGCTCACCCACCACCCCTTCTGACAGCCCTGGTGAGAAAGCGGAGTAATTCTACAACTCTTAACCCCCCTACTACCCTTAGCTATCACGATGTAGTCCAAATACAAGCCAGTTCTGTTCCTATATAACTGATTCCCTGTGAGTCGCATTTTTGTATTCCATTGTAATTATTCACCGGAGGAAGAACTACGATGTAAAACTTCAGCACCGAAGCCTACTGGCGGTCACAATGTGTCAGGAGTTGGACTCACCACTACGTAGCGCAGGATTAAGTATTTATATCTTCTGTTTAGAATTTACATTAGATTCTAAACTCAGTTTCTATGTCTATCAGACATAGTTTAATGTATCAGAATGTATTGTTTTATTTTCTATGTCGATTAGACATTGAGTATTGTGTCAGAATATCTTAAGTCGCTTTCTATGTCGATCAGACATAGTTTCATATATTGTAATGTCCTACTTCCTTTTGTATGTTCATCAGACATAAGTTTTAATGTCAGCGTGTCTAAAATTATTTTATATGTTCATCAGACATGGTTTCTTTAGTTAGAATGTCTAACTTTATTTTCTTTGTCCATCAGACATAGTTTCTTGGGTCAGATAGTCTGACGGTTATTTCCCTATGCCCATAAGGAATAGTTTAAATACGAGGGCTCTATGCTCCGCATATGTATGGGACAATGTAATTGGGTATACTGAATTTGATTTCCTTTTCTAAGTCCTTGAGACATTGTTATATTTTTATGACACCCTAAATGGTATGATCACGTTCAGGATCCCTTTATGGCTACAATAAGATCATATAACACTATCTTCTTGGACCTAGTTAGGTCAGTAACTGATTACAGTCATGATGGCATTCTTTTTATGCAGCTATTTACGGTGCGCAACCTGTGGGAGCACCACTAGATTGAAGTAGTGGCCCACGGGTCTAATTCTTTGTTCCGGACCCTTAAGGTTCCATATGTATCTAAGTGTTCAGAGATAGTTTCTACTAGCTATTGAATGCCCTAGTAGGGGGTAAATGTATAAATTTATTATTGATTGTTCTGTAAGTACTCTTTAGGAAATGTCAAGCCATAGTAAATTACTGTGTAGATACCTGATTGTTAGCCATCTATTATTTGTAAAATGGAAACTCCTCTTATAAGATATTATTCTTAAATTTTTCGTAGCTCTCATGAGGGTTAATGCAAGATAGTTAGCTTAAATTATATTCTTCTTAGTAACTTTAAAAATATAGGATTTTATGCAATGGTTTTATTTTCAATTGTCACTTTCATTCATGATTATACCTCTCAGGTATTAGTTTGGTACTCGCCTGGATATATTGTCTTTATACATATGGCCTGGAACTTAATCCCTTTTTACTGTTGCCAAGTTGCGACATACGCTCCTTCGTTCGAGTAGGAACAAATATCCATATTTCTAGAGCTGTTAAACTAAATGTTTTATCTGACTTCTGTCAGTTCCTTATTTACGAAGTGTTATTATATATTCGTCCAACCATATGTTTTCTACCTCGATAACGGAATAATTATCATTAAATTATTGAATTAAAATCTTTTCACTCCTATGTAATTCTATATATTTTTGTTTTACTTTTTAATAAACTTATTTGTTAAACTTATATATTTCTGCGATGCATTTCCATTCCATATCCTTTACCAATTATAACTTATGTAATTATGTAATCGTACTCGTCTCTTTTTCTACGTGATAGGAGAAGCGACGGTTCGCACTTTTTAAAGAGCGAATCATTAAAAATAGCTTCAAGAAGTATTCACTTTTCAAAAACTTGCCAAAAAAGACACTTCAAATAATTGGTAGGAGATTCCAAGTTTCAAAATATTTCTGTAAAAAAACCACTCTAAATAGCGTCTAAAACAGTGTAATTTTCAAAACAATTAGATTGAGAATCTTTCTAAATATCTTATAGGAGCATTCAAAATTTAAAATATGTTTGGGGAAAAACCATTCTAAATATCTTATAGGGAAATTTCAGTTTTAAAAATTCCAGCCCCACCCTCACATTTCTAGGAGACATATTTGGAAATTTGCCATAATAAAACTTTACCGACTGTATGGACATATCCCTGCCTCTCTAAACGTGTGTGGATATTTCAATTTTCTAATATATGGGAAGAGTTTTGTTTTATTTTATTTGTTTTATAAATTATTTTGGGAGGGGACTCTTCCATCCCAGATTTAAAAAAAAATTATGTTGATGTTGATTTTAATGTTGTTTAGGATGATTCTTAAAAAATCCTGTCAAATTTAAATCTTATGCCACTGTAAGAAGTAGTTTCAAATATTAGTTTTGGAAATTTCAACCTTCCCCCTTTCCCTTATTCCAACACCAATCAATTAAAAATGTCAAATATATAGAAATTATTTTGGTATTTGGAGTAAGCAAACTACATGTCTAGCAAAGTTTAATTTTATATCTCACCTAAAATTGTGGTTCTCTGTTACTATCCTCCCTACACTCTTTTTCCAAAATGTTATTTTAAAATTTGAAATTATCAGGTATTTTTTTAGTTATTTGGAGTGGATTTTTAACATTATTACCAAGTTTAAGTTTCATACCACCACAGTAAGAAGGTGTTTCTATTAGTTTTTTAATTTTTGAGTCCCGATATCCCATTTCACTAACTCCAATTTTGAAATTTCATACTTTAAGACTTGTTCAATTGTCTCGAGTATTACCTTTACCTACCTGCCAAATTTAAGTTATCTATCTCCGTAATAGGATTTTATATTTTCCTCTCCCCATGCAAAAAAAAACCTAACTCCCTGTGTCTCATTTCAAATTTCTCCATTTTAGGAACTTCCTGCTTGTATGAAAGGGGTGGGATGGGGGCCTCTCTATCTGCTTGCAAAATTTCAGATTTCTGAGATGTTTAAAAGGTGTTGGAACAATTCAATTGGAGGTAAGGACACAGCCATTATTTTATCTATAAGATTGATTTTAAAGGAATTATTTTGCCAAATGGGTAAAGAAATACACAGCCTTGGCAAATAGAATACATAGTGGGTAATGGTAATTGATATTGCCAGCCCCTAACGACGTTGCCTGCTTGGTGAATTCGAAGATATTGTGTGAATCAGGCTGCATCCTAATGTAAATGGACGCACCTCACCACTATCATACTCAGATGCTCTTGTGCCATCGAAAGAGAGGTGAAATATAAAAGATTTACTCACCCTGCATGGCCTATTATCTATATTTTATGTTTACCCGCCATATTCCGATGATGAATATAAACACTCACTCTACTATTTGTGCCTGGACAGCATTAACTTGAATTTCCAAATTATTTTTTTCTCGTTTCATTATCTAGAATCTAAATAAACACATACTGCAACGGACTTTTGAATTTACATCTTTGCAGGAAGATTCCTACAGGACATGTACATGAATACACTTAATTATTATTATTATTATTATTATTATTATTATTATTATTATTATTAGCACCGCGTCTTACTACCCGTTCGGGTTACACGCACTTACGCTAATGTGTAATGGTAGGGTGATAGTGAGATGAAATGGAGGACCTACAGTTTAANTAGCACCGCGTCTTACTACCCGTTCGGGTTATATGCCCTTACGCTAATGTGTGGTGGTAGGGTGATTGTGAGATGAAATGGAGGACCTACAGTTTAACGTGGAATCCGAACCACGGTGGAGGCCTGGCATTCCCCACATTCACAATATGTCTTGTCAGAGGTGAAGGAAGGGTTTGGTAACCAGATAAATCTTTGCTGGGACCGAGGATTGAACCCCGGCCGCCAGCACAGAAGTCTGACACCTTACCCCTAGACCGCCAGGTCACCTGAATACACTTCATAGTCTAAGGTATAAACGATTTTATAAAATAAATATTTACAAAAAAAGGTTACTTAGAATTAATACAAAAAAAAGTTTAGTGACAATGTATGAGTATTTCTAGAATTATTAAAGAATTTACGGTTTATCTAACTTGTAGTAGTCTTATTAAATAATATTTTACTGAGGGAAATCAAGTGTGAATGGGTCAACCATCTATCTTATTTTTACTATGAAAATTAGATGTGTCTGTCTAAAATATATGGTTTCAAAAGATTTAGTTGACATCAACGATTTTGTATATCCTAAAAATAAACTAGTAAATTCCAGCTACTGAAACATTGGTTTCACTCCTCCCAACACTCAAAGTCACAACTTTTTATCGCGGTGCTTAGTATAGGGCTTGTAAAAGAAGAACCTTTGTAAATAAATACCGGTGGGTGTTGTAAATGAATGATTGTGAATGAGAAAAAGGGGGATAGGAGGAATATAAAAAATATATAAAGAGAGCAGGTTGTAGAGGACTGTGCCGAGTGAGTGTATGTATATGTATGTGTCTGAGACAATATCTCGCTGCCTGAATACTAATTACACTGACAATTATGACAAGTAGGGGCCCCGCTTTTCCTCCCTGGCTACAGCGACGCAGCACCGCCAGCTAGGTTTTCTTTGTGTGGCGTGACATAATTGCCCCATTACAGACATTATACTCAAGAGAAAGACAGATAGAGAACGGCTAATCTGAAATCGATACGACAAAGAGAGCTCTCTTCGTCTCCCCCCTCTCCTATCCCTTACCCTAACAGCGACCCGTTTCTCCTTTAACAGTCTCTCAATGTTTTACCGACAAGAGGACAACAGGCTTTGGTGCCACAAACACTTAAAACAATCCACTTGCCAAACAGGCCACACCACCTTAGTCACTCTTCGAACAGTCCTCCTAGGTGCAGGGGAAGGAGATGATGAGGGAACCGGGTCAATTTCATAGTGGTGGGTAAAACAATAGTAATAATAATTATTATTAGCACCGCGTCTTACTACCCGTTCGGGTTATACGCACTTACGCTAATGTGTAATGGTAGGGTGATTGTGAGATGAAATGGAGGATCTACAGTTTAACGTGGAATCTGAACCACGGTGGAGCCCTGGCATTCCCCACATTCACAAGATGTCTTGTCAGAGGTGAAAGGAAGGGTTTGATAATCAGATAAATCTTTGCCGGGACCGAGGATTGAACCCCGGCCGCCAGCACAGAAGTCTGACACCTTACCCCTAGACCGCCAGATCACCAAAACAATAATTGATGATAGAGTGGTTTAATTCTTCACTTATGCTTTATAATAAGGGTTGCTTCTAATAAATTTAAATTTGATTTCAAAAATGACATCTGTTTGTTTCCATCACGTCAGTTTATTTCATAAATCACAAAATAAAATATTTTTAAACATTATTTTAATAATGTTGACATAATTGGTCCATTTGAAATTATATTTAAAAAAAACTATAACTTTTTATTTAAATACCCATTGAAAACACTATTAAAACGGGGTCTACTCCTTTCTTAGAACACGTTTGAAATAATAGCCTCCAAAACAAATGATGAATTGATGAATGGTGCTCTCAAGGTCAAGAAACAAATAACTGTTGGTATGTTGCCAACATGTTTATATCAAGGTGAAAGTATAGAGGACGTGAGAAAATGTAAGTGTTTTTTTCATTATTTATAGTAGAAGTAAATCAAATGTTTCTTCAGTATAAACATAGTTTAATTTTATTCATATCTACAATTCTTGAATACTTGTCATGATCATAGTGACATTAGATGACAAACTTTATAAATGAAGAAAAAAAGCTGACAGTAAATTCCATAACACACTTGACAAATATGAAAAAACTCTTCCGGTCACCAGGTGAAGAAATTTAAATTTCTGCTGAAGAAATATTTGATATTTTTTTAAGTTTTCATATAAAAACTGGAAGAACACCAACATTTTCTAGCGTCCCTTACACTCCCACCTTAAGTTTACAAATTCCCAGTAAAAATCCTAACTTATACATTCAATAAAACAAATCCTGACATATATTTAATTCATTGCTAAAAAAACTGTAATTGAAAGAAAGGATGGGATTGAATTCCTGAAAACAACAGATAAGTCAGTTAAAAACAATCAATAAGTCTACAAACATCGATAACTATGAAGACTGGTAGAATATAAATTATTTATGTACCACCCACCTGTAATATCCGCATATTTACACTAATGGGGTAGGAATGAGGAAGATATAATTTAAGAGTAAATTTGACCCTGGAGGAGGAATCCACTTAAGAAATAATATATTCAGTAAACCTTGCTGGGATTCCAACCTTTACGTCCGTGTTAGCAGTAAATAAAAGTAAGTGAATCTAAAACTACCCTATACGACCATTGATGTGATTTTCAGTAAATAAAATGGCTTTCGTAAAATTGGGTGATTTGCTAAATGTGGAGCAATGATTTTGGTGTCCTCGTGTATCCTGTGTCGTTTCCTTCTTTTTGGAGAGTACACTTTAGATGACTTAATGCTATTACTATTAGTATTGATACTACTATTATTATTTAATCTTAGGCATGTATAAAGCTCTAGTTTGGAAAACTCAAAATACAATACGCCTTAATGGGCCAGTACATCGATGGTGATAGTCATTTTAAAATATAGGCCTACTTGAAGGAGGTTGGGTGTCAAGTTAGAGATTTTATGGAAGTGTCCTAAGTTCCATCGGACACAAATTTCGAGTCTGTTAAATTCATAGTTATTTATATAATAATATTATAACTGCCAACATTATTAATAATTCAAATGTTTGAACCCCATCTCTATGAATCAGTGATATGAAAGATGACTTCCCTATTACAATCCCACCCGACCAGGTGGAGGGGAGGGTAATAAAATAGACTAGAGAGAAAAGAAGTGTCTTCTTGTTGGTTTATTTATCATATGTAACTAGAAATAAATATAACTGTAATACTCGCATATAATGTTTTGTAACATATTGAAAGATTTCATGTAAATAATTATCGGGAGAAAAAAAATAGAGAATTAGAATCATGAGTTCCCTTCAAAGGTTAAAACTAATAACGGCACCGTAACAACCAATTCCAAATTCTTGTGAAACTAAATATTGATTGACTTTTACGGCTGCTCAAGAAACACCAAAAATGTATTTACTTAACATTTAACTAGCTGACGGCTGTCCAAGACTATTCTTAATTATCCTAGTTAATTGTTGCTCAAGAAAATTTTGAGTTACTTTGGTGGGCGCATTCCTCTGGTGATTACTTATGAAAGTCCATAGTCGTTATGGATAGCACCTGCTCTTCTGGCGGCTGCCCAAGATGACCCTTAGTCATTCTGGGAAATGTTTTCCTCTCTGATGACTGCCCAAAAAGATTCTTAGTCATTTTGGGCAGTGCCTTTCTTTGATGTTCACACAGGAACATTCTTAACTCAATTGGGTAGCGCCTTTATATCTGGCGGCAACCCAATAATTGCCCTCTACAGCACAAACAGCATTCTGTCAGAACTTTGTACCAGCCATCTGAGAAAAGCCCCATTTGAAAAGAATAGGATCCCGTGGTCGAAAGAAGATCCGTCAATTACCGCCATCTACAACACATTGGCAATTGTTAATACCAGAATTTCCTCTTTCCTCCTAAACTCATAAGCTTCGCAGACCCAGAACCTGGGTATTCCCTAATTCCCGCCATAAGAAAATTCTTAATGAAAACTCACAACTGAGCTAATAAAATACATACCAATACGACCACAACCGTTAAACAAAAACCTCCGAACAACAAACTCGAAATCATGTTTGACACCATAAGATTTAAATGAATAAACTATGATAATGTCAACGACACCCTTTCTAAATAACAAACACTCATAATATACTTTTCTATAGTAGCTAGATAGCCCGAATAGCTATGTTGAATAAAATGTAGTTCTATACCTACTGTTCTGCTTCAGTGGACACATGGTCTAAGGCTATACTCTCACAATAGACTAGATTGCCGAAGATGGAGAGATCAGAGTTCGATCCCTATCGGGTGAACTGGCGTCAGTTCGTCCAAAAATGTTTTCCCCTCTCCCTTCATGAAAGTGTGGGTACACTTACTCTAAATACAACCTTCCCAATCTTTGACACATTAGTATAATTAGTGCATAGGCATGTAACCCGAACGGGTAGTAAGACGCGGTGCTAAAAGTAAATAGATATACCTACTGGAAGATATCATGTTGTGAGGAGTAAAGAAGGTGAAACCTATCGTTAGTCTTTGCTTGGACAAGCAGTAATCAAAGCTTCAACTAAGGACTAAAGCAATCAGTATGAGCTCCCACAACTCTTCTTTAGTCGTCCGATTATTGGATGTGACGTAATCGTTTTATTTACTAATCATACAATAATGGGGTGTAATTATATGTGTGTGTGATATATATTTGTATGAGGACTATATCTGCGTGTGTAGTATATGTATTTATATGAGGTATATTTGTGTGTGTGGTATATATGTTTATATATACTAGACGTGTGTGTACAGCATAATCAAATTATATATATATATATATATATATATATTAATATATTTGAAATCTTAGGAATATGCAAGATTCATGAATACGATAATATTGAATTTTAGATTCGATAAAAGGATAAACTTTTTTTTTAAATTTAATCTTGCCTATTGGTGGCTACTAACATTATTAACTATAAGATGAGACTAAATACCAGACCCTATACCATTAATTCAACATTTACTTAATTGAGTATTTTAATAAATGGATTATAACAATTAAATTTTTAACATTTGGCTAATATTTTTATTTCCTATTATAAAATAAGAATTAATAAATTAAAGCAAACCTATAATATCTACCATATTTGATTAGATTAGAATTTCATATTCTAGATTCAGGATTCTTTTAAAAAATTAAAATTAATATACAAATTTAGGATTAGTATGATGGTTGTATTCAGCCTACTTTATATATATAAATTAATATATATATATATAAATAATATATATATATATAAATAATATATATATATAAATAATATATATATATAAATAATATATATATATAAATAATATATATATATAAATAATATATATATAAATAATTAATAAATAGATATAAATAATATATATATATAAATAATTAATAAATAGATATAAATAATATATATAATATCTGAGTTTAAACAAAGTGTGAATGCATTGGCATGGTAGGAGAGTGGAAAATCATGTAGAAAAACTAAGTTTAATAAACATGACCGGAATTCTAGCCACTATATCCCGTCCAATATATTGCAAAAGTAAATCCTAAGAATAATACATACATATATATTATTTATTTAAATTTTAGTAATTGTTAAATATTACATGGTAATACTTTTGTTACACATGATGTGTGTTCGTATAAAACTATGTCCTTTGGTTTGAAGATAAATTGATAAATTATTATTATTATTATTATTATTATTATTATTATTATTATTATTAGCACCGCGTTTTACTACCCGTTCGGGTTATACGCGCTTACGCTTAATGTGTAATGGTAGGGTGATTGTGAGATAAAATGGAGGACCTACAGTTTAACGTGGGATCCGAACCACGGTGGAGGCCTGGCATGCCCCACATTCACAAGTTGTGATTAATACACTTCTTGTCAGAGGTGAGGGAAGGGTTTGGTAATCAGAAAAATATGTGCTGGTAAATTCATAATTTAACCAGGAGCTATGGAATTGTACCAGTAGTATTTTTAGACGAACCTTAACTAGTTTATTGAAGTTTATTTTATTTCAATAAGACTTAATTTTCAGTGTTCATATTTTGGAGAGGGGACTTCAAACAAATCACGGGCTTAGCACTGAAAATAACACCTTTTATCATATAATATGCTAATTCTTTACTCACAAACAATAGGCAGGCAACGATAAGCTTTTCTTTACTCCTCACTATCTTCAGAAAACGTTCTCCCTGCGCATGCGCCAACTGTAGTTCAAGTAACTTATGATTTGTGCTATTCTTACGAGGAGACCATGCCTAGCTGTTACTTGGCAATGTTCTTGCTGTAACCAAGTTAGAACCCTGTGCGTAGCGTCTTAATAAATCCAGCTCCAATTACCCTGAATGCCCTCAAGGTGGCCCCAACCCTTCCTTTATATCCGTCGCCTCTTCTCTCCCTCTTTGCCCCTCATAAACCCTCTCTTATACCCCCTAACGCCCACAATTCCACCTCGGCCTCCTTAACACAGCCACAGTCTGCAAAAGCTTTGTCCCTATAACAAACTAGAAATACCACGTTATATCCTAACATCTAAGGTTTCGTACGTAAATAATAAGTAAACAATTCTCTATGAAATAATGTAAGCCTTCAAAAACGAAACCAAAAGCCAGTCGCTTTAAATATATATGTTGTTGTAAAGATGATGTTATCCATTATTATATAAATAAAAATGAGAATGTATTTGTTTGAGAGTGTTTTTGTATGTAGACGAAAGAGCATCAGAACAAAGAAACTTAGAAAGCTGAAGAAACTTGGCGTATGTATTTAGGTGAGCCTTGGTAGTATTTAAAAAAATAAATAATTACATGTATTTCAAGAATAACGCCATAGGCTACGGGAATAGTGTTAAACTTACTACTAGTATGTACTGAATATGTTAAATATATCTTCACTTGTTTTATATTTTACTTTATCATCAGGGGAAAATATGAACTTCCAATTCAAAAATATATTACACCAGATATTTCAATCTTAAGCCCAAAGAAAAATAAAAGTTATGTTTTGTTAGGTTGTCTTTTTCTTATTCATATTAGTAGAAAAAGTCTTTATTTTACTTGAGCTCACATTCCCATTGATAATTATGTATTCATACAAACATATCACTTGTTCCATAAGAAGCAACTGGGTGACCTGGTGGTCTAAGGGTAAGGTGTCAGACTTCTGTGCTGGCAGCCGGGGTTCAATCCTCGGTCCCGGCACAGATTTATCTGATTACCAAACCCTTCCTTCACCTCTGACAAGACATCTTGTGACAGTGGGGAATGCCAGGCCTCCACCGTGGTTCGGATTCCACGTTAAACTGTAGGTCCTCCATTTCATCTCACAATCACCCTACCATTACACATTAGCGTAAGTGCGTGTAACCCGAACGGGTAGTAAGACACGGTGCTAATAATAATAATAATATAAAGCTGCAGCCATACATACTCACTGAGGATAAAGATGAGATTTTAAAGCGGTTTTTCTTTGAACTTGTACAATGTACAGTACATAATATATTACGAGCTTGGAGACAAACCGTGTTAATACCAGTTTGAGATGTTACAAATATAAACTCAATATCGATCACTTTCAGTATGTATGTTTATTAAAGTAATGATTGATTTTATACCCGGGCAACCCAAACACTTGCAGCTAGTATATAATACACTATTCGTTTGGAATATATTTGTTTGATCCCAAGAGTACTTAAATATTATATTTAAAATTTACATTCTTGGTTTTATGTGGTAGTCTTGTAATTTTGAATGGTACGTTTATTACAACGATTATTAATGGGGGTAGTTGAATGAAACTTCCCTCTCTTAAACTTGTTTGCTAGTAATAACTATATCTTTAAAGTGTCGGTCACATCATATACATGAATTGGAATGTGTAGGCCAAGCTGTGTGTTTGTTAATGGTAGATATCCAAAATTAGGAAACCTATAAATTTGAAACTTGAAATACATTTTAGGGGAACTCATGGTGTGCACCTCAGGCATATCTATCAACATTTTTGTGCCGAGAGAATTGCCTCTTAAGCCACATAAATAACGATTCTTTTCTCAATATTTTGTAATGTTTAGTGACGAATTCATTAGTTTTTGGTTTAGCTTGCTCACTTGAGTAGATTATATACTTAAAAAACTAAGATAAATTTGAGATATTTCAAATTTAAATCTAAAGATAAGTTACAGAAAATAAGATTGAGCTACTCTATTTAATATGTTAGGTATTTGCGTATTCTCATTATTAAATAAAATGTTTCTTTGAAAATTAATAATTACACAGTTACAGTTCCACATCCATCCTTTTGATTCTACCTTTATCTATTCAAAGAGATTACTTCTCATATTAAAAACAAATCCTTCTGGACCTAAAAACTTTGCATTAGTAATTATTGAATCCTGAGAATAGGCATCATAAGTATACCATTTGTTTTAAACAATATTTTCAAAGCTTAACCCCTTAAAAAGCTTGCTCAGCGGTGCGGTTAACCTCAAAACCAAGAAACCTAGAAATTTGAAGCATCTTATGCTTTTATTAGAAAATATGAGTGTGTTCACCTTGAACTTACTTATTCTACTAATATATGACATCACATACTTAATAAATCTTTAGCATATGCCTCTTATACATTTTTTTTTACTTTTACATAATTTGGAATATATGCTTAGAGAAAATTAAGGATTTGCTGACAGGTAGTATTTACATTTAAATCTACTGTGAATCTTAAACCTCAGACTGCGTGATCACCAACACAGGTATTTCCAAAACTAATAAAAATAGAAAGGTTAAATTTCTCACAGACTAGGTGTAGATAAACCTTCGGCGTGTTTGTTTTATTGCATATATTACAATATTGACAACTCAACCATGTGACCACCGATTTAGGTATCTCCGAAACTAAGATATAAAAATGTCGAAACTTGGCATATTTACTAAGTCAGGTCTAACAGTGTGTGCCCAGTGGGTATGATTTGAAAAATAATATATATACATACATATATATATATATATTATAAGCATGATAACTTAGACCACTTAAAAAACTGATGTAAAGCTTAGAGTTGTTTTTTAAACTTTCAATTGTATGTTGAACCTTACGCCATAGACTTGATTCCAACTGTTTAGACAAGCTACAATACTAATACACCTATAAAACTGAAACTGTGCATATGTAGTCTACTTTATTTTGGGAGAACTGAGATAAAAACCTTGGAGAGTATTTATTTTCTTAAATTTTACACATACAAAGGGCTTATACAAGGCTCATTTAGACAAAAATCTCTTTATTCTCGGTATGTGCTCTTAATTATGTATCCAAAATCTCGTCGCTTTCAGTATGTGCTCTCGAATATATAATCGATTCGTTTTCTAACAAATTTTATCACCAAGGATACATTTTAAAATCAAAACTAAAGAAATTTCACATCACCGCTAATTCAACCCGTGAAGTTCTAAGCACTTGCAGCGATTATGTTCGTAAAATAGAATAAACAACCACGACTAATAATTTGTAAAACATTATGTTTTCCTATCTTAACTATTTTTTTTGTGACCTGGCGGTCTAGGGGTAAGGTGTCAGACTTCTGTGCTGGCGGCCGGGGTTCAATCCTCGGTCCCGGCGAAGATTTATCTGATTACCAAACCCTTCTTTCACCTCTGACAATACATCTTGTGAATGTGGGGAATGCCAGGTCTCCACCATGGTTCGGATTCCACGTTAAACTGTAGGTCCTCCATTTCATCTCACCATAACCTACCATTACACATTAGCGTAAGTGCGTATAACCCGAACGGGTAGTAAGACGCGGTGCTAATAATTATAATAATAATAAAAATATTTTTTTTATCGGTCCGGGCTATATTCATTATAATTATGCAGGCAGGATAAGGTTTTAAAAGGCAGAGTTTATATAAAATGTACCCACATACGCAATTTATTAAAATAGCCCTCAGAACACCCAGCCAGTATATGAACCATAACCTCCTCTTCAATGGCAAACAAGAATAGATAAACTTGCCATTTATGTCACGTGCTCACCAATGCGAGTCCCTGACTATTTTTTTCACCACGTCTTAATACGCGTTTGTTCTATAAGTGGGTGTATTATTACTCCGATGTAGTAGGAATGAGTAAATTTGAATATAGAGAAAATGTACCTACATTTTTATATGAGGAGTAATAAACCACTTAATAATAAATACCTTTAATAAATTTGGCTGGGATAGGAACCCTAATCTCCCCACCGCAAATAGATACGGTTGACACTTAGTCAACGTGATCAAAGCTATGGTTATCTGATGAACTAAATTACTTTATCTCTTGAACCTTAAGTTTGTATGTATTTTTTTTCGTACACTAACCATTAAAGCTCCCTCTCTTAATATCTACGTTCCATTTAGCATTTACAATGTGTACCTAATGATAACTGATGGCAAATGTTATTTCTATATCCTAGTTTAACTCTCACTCTTATTTTGTAGCACTGTGGAGAGAAAATGTTTCAGTTTGTTCTGCTACTCCATGTATTTTTGACCAGTTCTCACGTGTCCCACCAACCGTACCTAGTTATATGTTTCGCTAATCCGCGGGTAGTGAGGCCTGAAATCAAGTGGCGCCATGCGGTGGAATCCTGGGGAAACTGTTGGTTTGGCCTCTCCTCTGTTTGTATTTATCGTTTTAAACACACACACACACACACAAACCACCTCCCTTTGTCCTCTCTTTTTTATTATTTATTTTCTTGGCGGGGTCCCTTCTAACTGAGGAGGGTCATGTTTCACGGCTAGTCACCGCGGTCCTGCATGAATGTATGTGTGGGTATGTATGCATGTGTGTATGATCGGTGTGGGCCAAGGAAGGTAGGAGGGGGAAGGGGTGAAGTGAGGGGGTGTCAGGGTATCTCTAACACGCGGTCTGCTAGATCCCGCGCTACTATTGCCCTCCCCGCTTGCTTGCTAGCTTGCTTGCTTCCAGCAAACTCCAGCACTAGAGGTGAAAACTGAAAAACCATACCACAAGCCTGCCAGTCCTACTTTAATTATTTCTCCGTGTCACGGCGAATATTGGACTTCGCTTCGCTACAGGAGTAGAGGATAAAGGGGGTGGGAAGCAGGACAGTTTTTACAGTGTGAAAAAAAGGGGGGAGGGGGATAGAAAGGTGGGAGAAAAGGGGGTTTCAGAAAGGTTGAGTAGAAACGGTGGGCTCCCTCCGCCTCTAGCCCTACAATACCACACATACTAACTGGAGATGAACCAACAAGGATTTTTACAACACACGACTCTTCTCTTCAGTTCCAATGGACGGCCGGAGCCATTCCATTGACAATATCGTACCACACACAGACACACACACACACACACACACACACAGACACACACATATACATACACACATACACATACACGTTTCCAAGCTGAGTTTTTTTCTCGTCCTCTGGTTGTGAGATCTCACCACCTACCCCTCTTCCTCATGTGATACCATACCTACCCCTAACTACCCTTCCACCACCCCCTCAACTCTTGCTATGTCCACTCCCTACCCACAACTCTCTCCAGAGATATTGTTCACTTTTTTTAAACAAAAAAGTGATATAAAATAACCATTGTAATACTAATACAGAGGTTACAGTAATTTACCCACCAGGAGAAAAAAGAACACAGTAAAAAACAAGTTGAATTAAAAAGTAAAAAGAATACCTTATGAATCAAGAATAAAGCGAAAACAACTCTCCCAAAAAAAGGCCAAGGCATGTATGAGAACAGAATTGTAGTTACGAATGAGTTAGAAAAAGTGAATGGCTTGCATACATGTGTTAATTTCTTTCTAAGGCTTTGTGAGAATGTTGCATTTCTATGATATGAGCTACATAGTCTGTATGGTTCAAGTTGGTTTTTGTGTGCAAATGCAAAACTGGTTAATCTCGTGTAGTCCATTGGGTACATTTTAAAAAGATTGGAGTTCAGGATTGCTTTTAAAATAATACATTTTATTATTTGTGGTTATAATTTATAAACTTAATAGAGATCATTTTATACTAGTTATGGAGGAAACATAAATAAAGTTAAAGAATAAGGGTTGTTTAGTTTTCCATATCCAAAACCTCAATTTTAATTAATAATAGTGATTTAGAGAATATTCCAGTTTATGAATTGCTTCTGCATTAAATAAACTTTTGGGAAATATCAAGAAATTGGTCTATTGGTTTCATTCAATATAATAAGCAATGCTTTTATAAAACAACACAGAGTATGGCTGTGTGTGCTTAAGGGAATACTAATATTGTCAAACCAAAACGAAGTCACAATTATTCATAAGATGCTGAAGATTTTGATAAACATAGAATATTTAAGTACAACTAGACAATTTCGACTCTCGTTGAAATTCAGTCATGTGTAAAGGCAAGCGATTTCACAGAGTTGTATAACTATGTGATTTTTCTTTTCCCTCTCAACAATAACCAGATTAATTTTCATATGTTTCACTCTCCCTTTAAATCAGATCACGTATATTTATTTTAAATATTGTTTTCACCCCCCTCCTCCATAAGTATTAATAAATGCGTATAGCCCTGACGAGCAGTAAGATAGGTTGAAAATAAAAACAAGCCATACTTATGTTGTAGACACTCTTTGTCTGTATTTTAATACGAACATGTAAATTTTAAATCCACCAGCAACAATAAATACAATCTAGCCTATATAGATAACTTATTTGATAATTGTTTGATTAAAAAAAATAACAGTACCGTTTCTCGGTTGTACTTTTAGTATACAAGTAAACATTGAGAAAGTTCATTTGAGCAGTGTTGATATTCCTAAAATTATATTAACTCCAAGCAAATATTATCTGAGTAGTCTAGCCTACTATTAGAAATATTATTTAAAAATAAAGCTAATTATATATAATCTTTGAGCCTAAACTGGAATTATCTCATCCATTGAGAGTGTTTAAGCCTTCAATGATATCGTATTGGCTTGCGTTAGCTTAAATTGTTATAAAACCAGATATGTTATACTTGGAGGTAGTTCTGTGGTAAATTAGTTCAAAATTCCTCAATAAATCTCAATGTTAATTAGTAAAAACAATACATGTAGGCCATATATAGCTACACAGTGCATTAGGCTTTTTAAATAATGCCTAGAATAGAAAAAAATGTGTCTATTTTAAGTATTCTTCATAATATTAAAAGTAGGCACCATTAAATTAAATTACTAAACTATAATATCTTATAATAAATAAAGCTTGATTGCGTCAGCTTCCAATCGAGCTATACCAACCGAGTGTCATTCGTCTGTTGGCGAATGTAGTGCCAGCTGATGTGGTCAGAAGAACAAACCCTCCGGCCGTTAACGTAAGGTTTCTAGACCAGAGCCACTACCTTTTATTATTATTATTAGCACCGCGTCTTACTACCCGTTCGGGTTATACGCACTTACGCTAATGTGTAATGGTAGGGTGATTGTGAGATGAAATGGAGGACCTACAGTTTAACGTGGAATCAGAACCACGGTGGTGGCCTGGCATTCCCCACATTCACAAGATGTCTTGTCAGAGGTGAAGGAAGGGTTTGGTCATCAGATAAATCTGTGCCGGGACCTGGGATTGAACCCCGGCCGCCAGCACAGAAGTCTGACACCTTACACCTAGACCGCCAGGTCACCGCCACTACCTTTTAATTAAAGTAGTTCCTCAATTGTCTTCACAAGGTTTAGTGTGACCCCGTTCGAGACCCAATGATTCACATATAAATATGGAAGCACCGGGGCTCAACCCGGAATCTCTGGATATATAGCCAGGAGCTCTGATCACACAGGAGGGGGTCAAGATGTTTTAATAGCTAAATACAAATATTTATTAATCTATAAATATATATATTGAGTTGAAATTCACCTTACCATCAGTTTCGGTTATTTAATTATAATAATAATAATATTTAGCACCGCGTCTTACTACCCGTTCGGGTTATACGCTCTAAGTACTAATTACTCTAATGGATTAGGAATTGGGAAGGTTGAATTAGAGGAAGTGAACCCGCATTTGCGTGGAGGGAGAGTGGGAAACCATTTAGGAAAAACCACCCCCAGTTCACCCGACCGTGATTCGAACCACGATCTCCCCGTCCTAAGCAGTCGAGCTCTTCACGACAAGCGCGTTAGCCAACTACGCCACCGAGGCGGGTTTTCGGTTATTTGAATTTGACTACATCAATGAGATAGGGATAAGAAATAAGTAGTTTACACTAAATGTACAGTACTTACATTGGCGTGGGTCGAGATTAGGAAAACATTCCAGAAAAAAACATCTCAGTTAAAATGGCTGGAATTTGAGGCCCAGCATCCCTTCGGATATCAAACTAGACTAGATGAACCTGACGTTTAATACGCGTGCCCACTGAAACGTGTCACTAAACAAGTAAATGTTAGTCTAGTTTTTGAGTTAAATTAGAGAATGGTGTATAATATAACGTGTGAGATATTCTTTTCTCCCCCACTAAGGAAATTATTGCAATATTTTATCTTTCATGAGAACAAACTTAATTCAAAATCAGTGAAGTGGGTGTTGCTGAAATAAGATTACTTTTTTTTAGTAACGTTTATTCTAATATGGAGGAATCACTTCCTCTAACGCCACCATAATTCATATTCTATTCTATTTTTAATTTTCCGCCAGGCTTTTGGGAACATTAAGGGGGAGTGAAGTACGGATGAATCAGCAATCATAAAATCTTGATTAATATGTCTTGATCCCATCAAAAATTAACACTTTAAACCGGGAACTGTGATTTATACAATGGACCTATATTTGATAAATACCTGATTAATAGAATGGTTTTGATGGTAGCTGGAACACCAGGATCAAGTTTGTGTACTGAAAATATTTTTACCTGATTGTTTTTCCACCATCCATCCACACAAATTAGAGTACATTTACTTTCAATACTACCTTATGAAAACCTACTCTATTATTTTAGTCAATAATATTCAAACCTGCTTTGGTGGCCACAGGGTCTAGGGCATCACTCTCGCAATAAATTAGACAGCCGATGAGAAGGATACAATGGTTCGAATCCCTGTTGGGTGTGATGAGGATGTATATTCCCAAATTGCTTTCCACTTTACCTGCACGAAAATACAGATACACTTCCTCCAAATTCAACCTTACTCATCCATCTCAGTATGCTAATTAGTTTTTATGCGTACAATCCTGAATAGGTGTGACGAAAAAAAATATATCTACCGCTTCAGTGGTCTCGTAGACTAAATGATCAACATGTATAGTTTGGTAAGTTCCTCCCTATAGCTTCTCAAATAAAATCTCATTTTCACTCTATTATACCCTCCCTATTCCTACTCTACTTGTGTAATTCCATTGCGTACAGCGCGAATGGTCACTAAGAATCGGTACAAAAATGTATCAAAACAAATCTAGATGACTATATTAGACCATATTGCAGAAAATTTAGATTTTTGCTAATAGGAACACCTTATGGTTTTACCATCCCATTTTAAAATAAGAGTTTAATAATATCGTTTATATTCATAGTTTAATCATTCATAACTACTGATTATTTATTACCTAACCTATTATCTGCTAATGGTGGGCCAAGTAATTACAAGGCATACTTTCAAATAAGAGATATTTCAGTTATAATCCAGAATGATGGATCTAGCATACTAAGAAGGGTATCTAGTTTATCAGTAGGGTGAATGTTTAAATGGCTTTAAAAATAAAGATGAAATCGATCATATGTATTCATAGGTGTAAACACCCATACCGGCAAAACCTTAATATAACTATAGGGCATTTTTTCTAATTTAATTAAAGTAGTGAACCGAATAATATCAACACACGACTTATAAATTGGGTTAAATCTAGAAGAGACACAACATCCAGCGACCAGTCATTAATTTATCATTGTGAAAGGGGAAATCCTCGTTTTACTAATGATAAATTCTCGGCTATACCAGGAATAAAACTCGTGACCCCTAGCTCTGTAGACAGACACGCTACTGACCGAGCTGAAGTGTCGGCTAATCAAATTTTGCACACTTTTCTAACGTTTCGCATCAAAGTAGTTTCAATGATTATACTTTATTCTCACTCAATACGTTTTAACCATTGTGTGTCAGTAAAATGAGCTCAAAGTAGTCAGATTTCAGAAGGAACTCTCATAAGAATTGATATTTTCATAATTAGGAGATTATAATAATGTTACGAGTCTGGACTACATCATTCGTAGCCCCAGTTTGTGGAAAGATTAACCGGTACTAATGTACCGCTACGCAGGGGACGCCCAAATGTACGAATCGTACAGTCTCTCCCTGAAGGATCTCACCGTTTCTCGATGAAATAATCGGTGATAGTGTGTATGAAGGTGTGAAAGAGTTGAAATACTTAAACTTAACATAAGACTAACTAGCCAAACCCTGGTGACCATTGGATTAATTCTCCTTTCGAGAAGAAATACCCATGGTACCAGTCGGAATTCAAACCCAGGACCCCAATGCTCGTAGTCAGGTACAATGACTAATACACTAAGGGGCTGGTGAAAGCTGATTTAGGTGTATTATATATATATATATATATATATACATGTGCATACCATACTTTTATTCAATTTAACTTCATATTCGTATAAAAATAAATAAAACAATTTTGACTGCGCTGTTGGTATTTGGTAATATACAATCCGAATGCCACAAATATTGGATTTACTTCGCTGCAATTTGCAACCTTTAGAGTGTTTAGGTACTCTCAGTTTATCCTGATAAAGTAACAAGCTTACCTTGCACCTTTCATTTATATAATTATAACAGATAGGGCCATAGAATCATCCATCAAGGAAAGACTGATTTCTATCACTGTAAATGCAGTATACTATCTAATGGTCGAATATCACACTGAATCATTCCCAATCCAATAGCATTCACTTCGTCTATTACCAAAATAGGGCACTATATTAAATCAATTGACTAATATACAACCATTTAAGTCGTTAAGGATAAGTTTTAAAACTGATATTTAAAAGAATTATATATTGTAGGGGGAGGGGGGGATTTCTGGAGCCAGGGGTTTTTTGAATCAAAATAAGGATTCAAGCTACTGCACAACTATTCTGTACATTTTTTTGTGTTTAGTTTTTATAATTTATTGAATAATCTACTGGCTGAAAATTGGTATAAAAAATATAGATTTTAATCCTTTAAATGGCTGAAAAATTGTTCTACGAGATCAATCGAGGTAAGATTGACATACTTTTCCTAGTGATGTAAATAATTGTCTGTTTGTTGTAAGGTCATACCCTATTATAGTTGTCGATTTCAAAGTAATTTTTTTAAACCCTTAGCCTTGTCTTCTGGCATCATCACCAAGAAGTTTGAGCGTATTCTATTGGAAAACAATAGAGTTATTTTATATTGAAAAATAGTTTGCTTCCGGGGCTATTTGAATCACTTTTTAAGGAGCTATTTGGATCTTTAGTTTTCGTACGGTTTTATTTATTTTTAGAACTTACAATTAATTATTTATCGCTTTCTTGCACTTCGTAGAGCGAGCTTATAGGCTGTCATATTATTATTTTTGTTGGATTTGAAAATAAAAACTTTTGAATTAAATTTTAAAAACAAGCTCAACATAATTATTAACTACTATACATGGTTTCTCACTAGTACTAAAAGCTTGAGAAATATTTCTGGTTTATTTGGAAAGATATTTCTGACGCGTTTAAAATATTTAGATGTGCTATAGTTGTAATTTGTAGTTTGGACAGCCCTTTTAAACGCCGACCTAACTGGCTAACCCTATAACGGTACTCTTGAAGGGAGGGTGGTAAAATAAATTCAGTATTTTGCCGGGTCACCTCAGATAGTTAAGTGAATGTTTAGTTGATGGATCGGTGTGTCTCGGTTTGGTTTAATGATAGTGTGTTTGTATGTATAAACATTTAATTGTTGTTTAGTAATACTGAAATCTGAATCCTCGTGGGGGTAAGTCCTAGTATATTAACTTCTTAAACATTTGTACAGTATTTAAATACAAAATAACTTAAACTTTTATAATTATCTAAACTATTTTAGTGTTTCGATTTAGTTTTAAAATATGTTTTTAGATGGTTCGAACATACAAAAAAAATTATAGATACTAACAATGGTCAAAAGAAGGAATGACCCAGGCCCTAAACAGTACACTTAACGAAACCTAGTGTGTCAGAGTAGCTGTATCCCATTTCAAGGTACCGTTCAGTACACTGCAAAGAAGAGTTCGGGCGGCTAAACTACCTAAAACCGCTGATGAGCTACACCAAGAAAAAACAATTATAATACAAAAGTCAACAGACTGTCCTACAGTCCTATCTTTCGAGCAGCAGAGAGACCTGCAGAAATATTAAAAGTTCTTTGTAATCGTGGCTGTGGTCATTCATCGGAAATTGTGCGTAAAGCTGCGTTCCAGTTTGCTAAGTCCCTTTACATCAAGACCCCTTGGAATGATTATGTTAAAATTGTCAGGTAAGGATTGATTTATTTATTTCATGAAACGACATCAAGAGATCTCCCTAAGAAAGCCAGAAGTTTTGTCAAAATCTCACGCTGAAGTAATGAATAGAAATGCATTAGAAGAATTTAACAAATTACTAAATGATATCACAGTGGATCTTGAAACCCATGTTCAGCCCCAATCTGTTAACAACATGGATGAAACTGGTTTTCCGATTAACAACAAAACATCTAAAATAGTAGCAGAAAAGGGGAAGAGAAAGGTAGTTTCATTATCAAGCTTAGGGAGAGGTTAAAACGTGACCGTTGTAGCATGCTGCAGCGCTAGTGGAGTTTTAATACCCTCAGTCATGATTCTCAAGGGAAAAAGGATAAAAGAGGAATTTAACATTGAAATGCCATCGGAATCATTAGTACTAATGTCAAAGAGTGGTTACGTGAAGAAAGACTTGTTTCTAAAATGGCTGCAAAATTTTCAATAACACTGACCTTCTGGGGGATGCTTTCTTATTTTAGATAGCCACTCATCACACCACTTTCTTCAGTGTCTTGGGTTTTGTTTGCATAACGAAATAGAGCTATTGTGCCTTCCACCTAACACCACACACGTTCTGCAGCCTCTTGATAGGTCATTTTTAAGCCCCTAAAAGCATTTTTTAATCAATAAACTAATTCATTCCTTCACAACAGTCCATAAAGCTCACTTACCAAATTAACCTTCGGTAGACTGCTAGATTGTGCTTGGATCAAAGGAGCAACTTTTGGGAATTCGGTCAAAGGTTTTGAATGTACAGGGATACTCCCTTACAATGCGATAGAGTGCACTAAGGTAAATTTCTTCCTTCACACACCTTTATTTCATATAGGCCTATAAGAGAACCATAAACTCCATGTGACACTGCAGGACCATCAACCAAACAACAAGCATCCACCATTAGTTTTCCTCAAGTATTACCAACAGTAGTCAAAGCTTCACACACATACAAACAAAAGAGGAGAATACAAAGAACCTGCCAATTAACATCACAAGAAAATGTTGTTAAAGTAAGATCGAAAAGAGCTTTGATGTTTGAAAAAACAACTAATACGGGTATTATCTTGAAATACCGAGTCTCTAAAAAGCTTAAAAGACGTATTTTTTCTGAGTTGGCCACACCCAGCAATGTCGATCATATTTTTGACAATGAAGAAGAAAAAGAAAATTCTTAATGTGGCTATTTAAAAGTTAATTATCTTGACAAAAATTCAAGTGGAAAAGGAGACTGGATTCGGTGTCAAACCTCCAAATCGTGGATTCAAAAAGTATGTGTCGGGGCCTTTGGAAAAGAACAGTTTAAGTGTGGAGAATGCTTATAAACATTTTGTGTGCATCTATTAGTATACACATATAATAAAAACAATTAAAATATCAAAATAAATGTCCGATTCATATATCTCCATCCCTGATCCAAATAGCCCCACGTTTTTACTAAAATGTTATTTCCACTTGATTATGTTATTTTTTACTTATGTCCCACTTATAATTTTTTTTCAAAAAAGCTATTATTAGGAATAGCTCAGAATATATGATTAAAGATATAAATAACTGTTAAAACATTTGCAAGAGTATTATAGGTTAAAATTTAAAATAAATTTGAAATGACCCAAATAGCCTCACCCTACCATATATGTGGGGTGTTTCTACTTCAGTAAACATTTTTTAGCTTTTTTATAACCGGGTGATCATTTAAAAGAAAAGATTTTTATTGATTACATTTTTTGGTTGATCGTTTAAAAAAAAACATGTAATACCTTGTTAGTTTATAAATTCTTTTGATGAAATTTGGAGTCGATTCAGATAAACATTTGGGTTCCAAATTTTTACATCAAAATTATTTTTTTATAATGTCAATAGAATCTAAAAACTATTTAACATATCTCCAAGTTAAATTTTCCGCATACAAATAGCCTGACAATAAGATAACTTTTATATGGATATAATTAATAGTAAGCATATAACCCGAACAGGTGGTAAGACGCGGTGATAAATAAAAAATATAACAGTTTATTTAAAAGTTAATTTTATGAATAATAATTTTATGCTAAAAAATAAAAATATCAAAAGGGATGGGTGTGCACTTTTGGTTTTACCAAGTATCCTTTTGTTCTACTTCTTAAAAGACAAATTTATGATAAATTTTCTATTTTATAAATTGCATGCCCAAAGATAAAATTAATTTCGGCAACTTGAAATCAACATCTTCATGCTCTACCAATCATGATAAAGACTTATAAATTGTAAAACATGTATTACTTTTTGTTTAGTGATAGAATATTAGGGATCATATCTGGGGTCAAGTTTTTCCTCTTCATACATTGCAAGAAGCCATAGAAGGACCATATGCAGCAGAATGTTAGAAGGCGATGGAAGCTGAGTTTAACGCTTTGACACAAAGCAAGTCCTGGACATTGAAGCCACGTCGTAAAAACAAAACTGTCATTAGCTTTCGATGGGTACTCAGGACAAAGTATGGACCAAATGGTAAAGTCGAACACCGCTAATCTAGATAAGTAGCTAATGGCTATAATTAACGTTCTGGGATCGACTTCCATAACACTTTTTCACCAGTTGCTCGACTTAGCTTAGTAAAATTATGAAAATTGAAAAATGACGCATTGACATGGGAATCGATCCCAGGACCTTTGTCTTAGGCATTGGCTATTTGATTCTAAATATTCAATCCCTTAGAGTTATAATAATTCTACAAGTGGCGGCAATAAGCTAACTATAGGGTAGAAGGTGGCTGCGTTATCTGATGGCTCGTGATCTTAATAAAATCCCACCTTTGTAGCCAACGATTTCCGTACGTCCATCATAAACTCTGCCTTAGAATATGAGTGGGGGAATGACCATAGGCACGGGACTATTCCTAGATAGCTCAGTGGTAGAGCATTGGCGTACTAATTCAAAGTCCATGGTTCGATTCTCGTGTCCATGTGTCATTTTTCAAATTTCAGAATATTATATCTAGACGGAATAATCCTCACTAAAAGCATAAATAATATCTTTGACCATTTGATTCTTCCATAAGTTTAGTTGCTTACTTAGTAGCAAAGTTGGGACTCACTTTGTACCAACTTGATGTTGTAATGGCCTACCACAAGTAGAGATCTTGATGAGAAGATCTATATGGAGCTGGAAGACGGTTTCAATAACCTTGGAATGGAACATCTAATTTGTTTGCTTGAAAAGTATATCTATGGACTGAAGCAGTCAGACCGTCAATGGTTTAAAATATAGCACGAAAGACTAAATATCTTTGGGCTAAAACAATTAAAGAGTGACAATTATGTCTACTATATGAATGATGTTTGTGTGACTCATATAATGGTTGTCTATGTAGATGATGTAATCATTGTGACAAACAGTAAAGACGCTTACTCAAGATTAAGAGATGATTTATCTAAAAATTTCCGGATTGAAGACTTAGGAAACCTTCACTACTGTCTTGGAATTGAATTAATACATGATGAGAATTCAAAGTCGGTCACTATGTTACAGTGATCATTTATAGATTATGTTCTCAAGAAATTCAGTAGACAAGGTTTCAAATTAGTGAACACTCGATTAGATGAAAACAGTAAATTATCCAAAGCCATGGAGCCGTCCACAAAGGAAGAAACCGAGAAAATGAGGGATGTTCCATACCCAAAACTCATTGGTTCTCTGATGTACCTCGCAGTATCGACAAGACCTTACACTGCATATGTAGTGAGCTCCTTGAGCTCGTACAATCAAAACCCTGGGATAGTTCACTGGGTTGCAGCAAAATGTGTCCTGCGGTACCTGAAAGGTACGAAAAACCATGGACTAGTCTACAAAAGATCGGGTGCTGAACTGATTGGATAAGTGGACGAAGACTAGGGAGGATCTCATGACGACCGGATATCATATATAGGTTATATTTTTAAGTGGCAGAATCTGCCGTGACTTGGGAGGCCAGAGAACAATCCAGCTTAGGCTGCACCTACATTGGACAAAGAATTGATCCGGCCCGATCAGTCAAGGTTATCTGATCAGGCTTTTTATAAAACAAACTGCAGTGTTCCATAGGATCCACCTACATTAGGCACGTTGGCCCGTTCCGATAACTCCCGATGATGCCCGATGCCTGACTGGAGCCTGATCAGATCAAACTTGTTTGTTTCGACCCGGCAGTCTGTTCCGTTGTCTCGCTGAGTGAATAATGGCGTTCGACAGTAAAATTGATCGAGATTTTCTTATTGAACTTGTTCGCGATGATCCACGTCTGTGGGATAAACGTGTAAAGGCTTACCACAACCGAGATCTAAAGCCAGGATTGTGGGAAGACATTGGAAATAAATTACACGTGAAAGGTAAGTTGTGTTTGGTTTATTTACAGAAAATACTTTAGAAATTTATTGATGTAAAAATACATCACATTGAACTAATCATAGCCTTTTGTAAACGGGTTTAGTTACTAATTAATTTATCGTTATTTATCGCTATATTCGTATCCCAGATAGCACATAATATCATATTACAACATTGTTAGGAAAAACTTCATATTTTAAAAACTATGCTCNGAAGGGTTAAAAGTACCTTCCAAATCAATAATCAAGTTATGTAACAAGCAAATACACTTCACAATACGTTCTGCTTTCTCCACTTCTGTTTCAATAGCCTTACCAAGTAAACGCCATTTTGCGGTCATAATACCGAAAGCGCATTCTACGCATCTTCTTGCCCTTGACAGACGGTAATTGAACATTCTTTCTTCGTGTGATAGTCCCCTTCTTGAAAAAGGTTTCATGAGGTATACCTTAAGAGGGTAAGCATCATCACCAAGAACAACAAATGGCATCTCCGATGCACTCCCTTCAAATGATGATGGCTTTAGTAACGTATCTTGAAAGTTTTCTAAAAATGTGTACATAGTAGAAGCAGTAAACGTTCCACCATCGCTCTGCTTCCCATAACCACCTACATCTAAAAAAATAAAACGACACTGAGAGTCTGCGACACCTTGCAACACTATGGAAAAAAACTGCTTGTAACAGTGATACATGGTTCCACTATCTTTAGGGCATTTGATCCGGACATGTTTTCCGTCAATACACCCAACAACGTTTGGAAAATTCCATCGCTTCTTAAATCCTGCTGCTATATTTATAAATTCTTCTTTAGAAGGAACTGCCATGTGCTGTGATGAAAGATGTTTCCATATTGCATCAGCAACCGAACCAACAATTTTGCCAACAGTATAATCATTCATTCGAAAAACTTGGCTTAGAGCACGAAATGACATTCCAGTTGACAAATACCTGAAACAATTATGATTTTTTACTTGATGTCCTACATTATTAATTGTTGTTTAAAATACCAAATGCATTAGAAACGTTTCTGTGTTTCAGGAAATATAGCCAAGAAGACATGGGAAAATCTGAGGGATTCGTACAGAAAGAAACTCAAAGCACGTAACGAAACTAGAAGCGGCCAAGAAGCGGACAACAGTGATGAGAAGTGGCCATTTTATGAGTCCATGGACTTCTTGAGGGATATCTTGATTCCTCGAGAAGGTTCAGGGAATCAACTGTATTCAACCAAGGCTGTCAGTAGTAGTCCTATAAATGAGGAAGAGGTGGAAGAACCTGTTATACTGGACGACCAATTCAATGATTCTCCACCTTCTGGTTGTATCAGTGTTCCTTCGGTGACAAACACACGAGAAAGCACATCCAAGGAAACAGTTAATTTACATGTAAAATCCACTGAGACACGAAATAAAGTTGCAAAGCCACTAAAGAGAAAAGCCGATATTATTAGATACCAAGCTCTTGATTTGGAAAGACAAAAAGTAAAACTGCTGGAAGAACGTTTCTCGGGGAAGGCGAGAAAAGAGGATGATGAAGACTATTTATTTTTAATGAGTTTGTTGCCATCAATCAAGAAACTAGATAGCATACAAAAAATGAGATTGAGAATGTCAATGCTGGAAATTGTCACTCTAGAGTTAGAAAGAAAGAGTTTCAGAGGCACAAACTCTAATGGAGGCGTAACTTCATCGTATTCAGGATCTTCAGCTCCAATTTTGACTACTTCATCTTCATCACCCCACTATTTTGTGAACTCTCCTACTGATAGTTACAGTTCTCAAAGCGCTCTGCTGCCGAATCAAGCAATCTCTGTTCTTGAACCGCCACAGCTTAGGCTTCCTAACACTCTGTTAAATATTTAACCTTCACATATAAAAAAGGTTTTTTAAAATAAAACTTTCTACTCACTAATTTTAAGAAAATGACTTATTTTGTATTTAAATATGAGAGTGAGTATTGTGTAATAAATGAATGCATTGATTATACAGTTTGGGGGTGTTTCATTTTAATATAAACATTTATTATAGGCTAATTAAATCCCTCATTAAATGTAACACAAAATATTTAAATAAAAAAAATATACTCTTCATTTTTAGTTTACATTTCGTGAGCGTCTATATTGATTAAAATAAAATGAACTAACCTTATAGTAATTGTAAGCTTTTCTTCAGGGCTAACACAATCTCTGAAGTTAGAGTGTGTTGCAAGATCTTCCTTAATGGCTTCTAGAATGTAGTCAAAAGTTTCAATCTGCATCCTATGGTAATCTTTGTATTTATCTGGATAATCTCTCATTGGCCAACTAGTTTTGAAAAACTCACTGTCATTTCTATCATCATTGAAATCATGAGTCCACGTTCTTGTGTTCTCCTCGAAAAGGCAGTAATTTGAGTCTAGTAGGAGGAAAAGTTCCAAATCTTCTTCCGAATAACTCATTACGTAAAATTATCGTTTCACTTCAAATTATATTGAATGACTGACAAGAGTTCCAGCAAACTGTCGGAAAAGATCTGTTGCCAATGTAGGCACACCTGCCGGGGTAAATCTGATCAGGAAACCGTGTCTGGCCGGAACGGAGGCATTCTGTATCCAATGTAGGTGCAGCCTTAGCTATTTCGAGTACTGAAGAAGAGTGCATGGCTCTCACGGACGTCGCGAAAGAGACAGTTTACTTGTGGAACCTGTTAAAAGAAATTGGTTATTTGAGTGGCAATGCATATCAACCCTCGTCTATTGTGACAATCAAGAAGCAGAAAATCTCATTCATAATCCCGTGTACCACACACGTACCCAACACATTGACATTCAGTATCACTATGAACGCGAAGTTTTTGAACGAGGAGAAATCAATGCTTAGTACATTCTAACTAACGAGATGATAGCTGATGTTCTTACTAAAGCTCTGCTCGGACCAAGCAATCATAAGTGTGTACAAGGAATTGGAGTGAGAGACATTAATAGTTTAACATTTGTTTGAGAGGGGTGTTGTGTATTTTAAGTAAACATTATCTCGGTTCCATTACGCGTTCTATTGCTGGTGTTATCATAGAAACGCTATAATGTTTGTTATTTTTATGCAAATTAAAAGTGTTGTTTTTCATAGTGTTGTTGTTTTACTACATTAAACCAACATTGTTGTTTAGTAAATAAGACAAACAGTTTAGTAAATACACAGCTATCGTTTATTTATTTACATTTCATTTACGATAAAAAGCAGCAGGCTCACTTTTCTGGTTTCATTATGGAACAACATAAATATGGTAGGACATTAGGTGCACCCATCAATAAAATACTGTGATCTCCCCATATAACCAGCATGTAGGGAAGACCGTTGTACCTTGAGCATATTGTTCCTCAGAACACTCCTTGTTTCTATTCAATACTGTACTCTAGCGGTGATTTGTAGAAGTATGTTGTGCGACAGACCGCCATGACGATAAACAGCTATTGTGGGTTGTGGTTTTCGGTCAGTTGTGGAGTGTTATAGTTTTTTTCTAAGCCTCGGTTGTAATTATGTTGTGTTGTGTTTGTTTGTGTATTTAAGAAAAACTTTAAGTGATAGCTAGGAAATTCTAATATCACGGAGTCTTCTACTATATGGTGAGGAAAACATATCTCATCTCATAGCTTTTTATTTAACCTATAAATCAGATATGGTATTTTTGTACTTTGAAAAAATAATACCTTGTGTACCTTGAAACATCACTCATGTTAACAAGATTGTATTCACGGCAATTTTATTGTTACAGGTAAAATGTCATGTAGTAAATTTGATTTTAAGGGGAAGTCTGTTTACACAAATGACATTGGGAAAGCTCTAGAAGCTGTCAATGCCCCAACCTGACCAAAGAATTCCCCTACGGGAGGTTTGTAAGTTCTGTAAAGTGTCCCGTGTCACCCTATTATAATAACTTGCAGGTTACAAAAATTCAGGGGAGAAGGATTTCTATTATTCTACGAGTAGTGCTTTGAATCGAATTTTCAGTGAAAAAAAGAATAGATACTTGTGAAATATATTATAACAATTAGGCTCACAAAAAAGGCGTGAGAGAACTAACATTCAAATTTACAGCTGCTAATAATAAAAATTATCCAGAGAACTGAAATAGTGAAAAACTATCCGGAGAAGAGTGGATGTGGTGGTTCATGCGTATGCGTAGACATGCCGATGCACTTTCTGTGAGAAAGACAGAAAATACCAATTTATTCCGATCGAAAAGATTTAACAAAACAAATGTTTTTGCCCCTTTTTTACGAATCTGGAAAGTGTCCAGGCCCGTTTTGGCCACATTTCTCATGTAAGAATATGGGATTTGTATGATACCAGGATTTTTACAGTTCAAACTCCATCACGAATTGTTTCCCCCAAGGGATTGAAACAGATCACATGCTACCAGATCTGGTTTTTCCGAGAGTGAATTTTAAAGTTAGAATGCAGTTTGGTACATATTCAGGAACATTGGGAGAAACGACACAATCTGAATAGTCAAACGAGGAAATATTATTGACATTCATAGCCCAATACATTCCATGGAAGCTCTTACAAGAGCTCTTGATGCTGGTTTTGTTATGGCAACCTTCCTACCACACACATCAAATAAACTGCATCCCCTTTATCTGACTCTTTTGGACCTTTGAAAACTTATTACAATCAAGAGTGTATGCATGACTTGTGGATTATCCTGGAGTAATTTCTACATTTACAGTGTAGCTGACATTTTGGGAACGTCTCTTCCACGAGCATTTTCAACAAGTAAGATTGTTAATGGTTTCAAAAACCCTGGTAACGCCCCGTTAAATCGTGGACTATTTTCGTAAGAAAATTTCCTTTGTAGTCATGTAACTGATCGCAAAATTGGTGAGATTCCAGAAACTTCAGATAATTCATGATAATACAGAAACTCCAAAAATTGGCGAGACTGCAGAAACTGGCAGACCTTTGGACCCCAATGAAATAAATCTGATAGCTCCTGAGAAAGTATTACCGTTTCCCAAGACAAAACCCAGAAAAAATGGAACTGGTGTATAAAAGCGAAAAAAGCAAGAATATTCACAGACATGCCGGAGAAAGAAGATATCAAGTGATTAAAGGAGAACCGAAGCCAATCAAACTGTCAATCTGCAGTCATGGACCTAAAATTTACACAGTGCGTAGAGTTAATGGATCTTCCAGAAATAGAATAAACTGAGTAAAAGTATCACCATTCCATGAACATCTCCAAAGGCTAGGAAGCAGCATGTATAAGTTCCTTGTTCTGCAAGAAAAAGCCTATTATTGCTTATACTGATGATAAAGTCAATGAGGATGAAGAGTGCATTTTTTTAACCACCTATGTAATTAAGACAAAAGTGGAGAGCAGTGGTTTCGCTTACTAAAATGCCTTCGGTTGTCCCATGAACTATGTGCTGGAACTGGGGGCGAAGGATGGAACTCATATGTGTAATATGTTTGCAAGAAGTGAATGTTAATATAAATGTATGAAAACTAAATCATTTGTACAGTTTTAATATTTTCAAATTGTTTCATCAATAAATAATTTCATTTGAACAATATCACTTCTATATCTGTATTTTCCAAGTTCATGAATATGTTTGTTTGGTTTCATTTGTCCACTATTATTAGACAAAGAAATTTATTTTGTAAGTAAATATATAATTCATGTTTAGTATTATTTTCATAAAACATCAGGGTGTTAAAGTTACAAGAGGGTATGTTACAATGTATACGAGGATCAAATACCTTGGAAAAAGTTTCTTGTTTTTTTTTTAAATATATACTTTTTTATGAAAAAGATTCTAATAGAAACACTAATTTGTTTATTACTAACTATACTTTCCTTGTTTTATAACCTTTAATAGAAGTTTCAAGCTATCCTGCAATGAAATTGAGAAATTGAAACTTAAAAAATGTTCCAAGTTAAAACATCTCTCCTTCATATTATGGTAATTTAATTAGCCGCAAATGACCAGTGTTTTTTGGGTATAAACAAAATCACTATTTAGTTAAACAATACATACTGGTGGTAAACAAGTTTGGATGCGTTTTTAACATCACAAACTAGTATTAGCGTAAAGTGTGATATACTTCTTCGGACTCGTAATATATGTAAAAGTACAATAAAATAGTTGTCACCCCCACTTTTCCGTTTGTACGCATGTATAGCCTCAGAGTTCTAAATTTGTATATTTTGAGGACATCTGCACTGGTAGTCACGATAATACTGTGTGTATAAGTTTATAAACCAGTATGTGTGCATATTTTTAAGTTTCCATAAGTACACTGTACCCTGATTAATAGCATTCTTTGCATTACGAACAAAACTATGACCCTAACTTAAAAACTACGCCATAGTGAATCAAATAAATGTAAGAAAAAATAGCTAATTCACGGGGTAAATTAAGGGTGCATGAATTAATCCTTTCCATGTTTTATGGTATTGGAATTGTCCACATAGATCGTCACATGGTTTATGGTGTCAAATTCGGAATGTAATTTAAGGGTAAATTGAGTATGCCCAAGATGTACACACTAAAAGGTCGTGAAGCACGGAGAGCTATGCCATTTTTAATATTTTATCTATTTGTTTTCTAATTGACCAAAGTGGTGGTCAAGGGTTTGAAGCTGTCAGGTTCACAAAATTATATATAATCTTTGTCATCATCATATACGTTTCCCAAGCCTGTGGCCGGGTCAGTTTAGTAAATCGCCTTCATATTCTTCTATCCTTCCACCATTATTCCTCCTTTCATTTATTCAATTATTTTACTCTCACTTGAACACTTTTTGTTATCTACCCCCTCTTCCCCCCATATCTTTCTTAGCCTCCCTTGCAGACTTTTACCTAGATACTTCACTTCCAACATTTTCTTTGGCATCCTCCCTTTTTATATCTCCATTAAATGACCATACCATCTCAGTCTTGCTTTCTCTACTATTTCATGTACTCCCTTTACCCTCACTCTTTCCCGAATAGCTTCACTATCATTCTTGTTTATCCTCGTGACAGCTAACTTGCTCCTCACAAACCTCATTCCCATGGCCTCCACTTTCCCAGTCTCTCTTACATCCAATGTCCATGTTTCTACAGCATATATGACAATGGGTATAAAGTAGGCCAATTACACCACTTTATTACACTTCAAGGGCACTAATCTTCCCCACAGCATGTCTCTTACTCACCTACATAATAATTATTCCTTGTGTCCTCTTCTCATAAAATCTTCTCTACTTCCACCTTTCTCCTCAATCACGCTTCTAAGATATTTTACTTTCTGTACTTTTCTCAACTATACTCCATCCAACCTAATAGCTTTACTGAACCTTGCCCTCTTCCACGTCATTACCATCACTTTACACTTTGTTATACTAAATTTCATTCCACACACCTTCACTTCCTCAAAATCGTGTATATAGTAAATAACATTTAAATTCACACTCTCAGCTTTCCGAAATAAGATTTAAATGTTTCATATTCCTGGGTTTTAAAGTAACCTTCACCTGCTTACTAAACGGCCTAAGGCGTGAGTGTCTCAATTTAGGTAAAAGTAAAAAAAACAACCACTGAAGTGCCAGTCTTTAGGTAGTCTCAACTACTTATGCAAAACTTATTAGCCTTGAAGGTACAGTGCTTACACACTAAAGTACATTATATTTTATGTATATGGTTCTTTCCTTTGTTATTCTAGATTTTGAGCTGCTACTTAATGAGATAACTCATTTACAAATATCTGATTTGTAAATTCTATGAATATAATATAACAATTTTATTTTTAGTGGCATGACAACAAATAGGAGGGCTGGTGGGAAAGTCTGTTTTACGTGCTAGTGGATTTGAAATTTTTTTAAGTTTTTTTTTTCAATTATTTCACTAAACTGAAACATATATTTATATATATTGAACGATTAATTATTTTAATTCTTACTGAAAATAAATCATGCCAATTAGAGGTATAGTGATTGATAGATAGGTGGATGGATAGTATACATTACAACCGGGGTGCAAATTTATTTATACAAAACGCGATTTTGCTTATAATTCTTTTTAAGTGGAATTCCTAGTTGAAGATAAAATTGATGTTTTAGATATTATAATTTCCTAGAAAATTAAAAATATTAGAAAGGAATAATTATAGCTCAATCTTTTCCAAGTTTTATCAAAGTAATTTAAAAACTTATAGAAGAATTATATTTCCTTATAAATAATGTAATAATTTATCTGATAAAATGTCAACTTCATCTTCTCTACGAAGGATAAATTAGGCTATAAAAGGTTTATCTAAGATATTTCATGCTAAATTATGTAAGTACGTTTTTTTATTAACAGGCTCAAATTATAATAAAGCACCACATTTAATTTTATATCACAATTTTTTAACAACGACTTAATTGATTCACGTTACGTTTGAATAAATATTTATTTGGTCATCTTGATTTAATTTTTGTTTAACATACGTAGTGTATTTACCTGTATGTGCTTGATATTTCCATTTAATTTTATGTGAACAACATAGGTGGGCCACTAGGCTAGTGCGTAAACATTGTCTTGTTTAGATACTAAGCGATTGATATATTAGAATTTATTTCCCAGCCAGGAATACATAGTATTTTTTTCCCCCTAAATTGTTTTTAAATCTGCTTCTACACTTTTAAGTTACATATACTCTTAGTTCTAGGTTTCTTAACATTATTCCATTAGCGTAAATATGTGGATATTTTCTACTAGTAGTAAGATGTAAACCTCAAATAAGCTGTAAATGAATGTTATTAAAAATAATTATATAATAGCTTTATACATGAATTTGGTTGAAGTCTAGTTCATGGATTTAAAAAAAAAATATTTTCAAGCCATTTATTTGCTATTTGATTATTGGCCCTATTGCTTCTAAATCGCAAAAAAAAAAAAAAAA
>CABFVX010003606.1:0-42237 GCA_902151425.1 Timema shepardi | reverse complement strand
AAAAAAAAAAAAAAAAAAAACACGGCGAGCTATAATTTCATATTATTTTAATTTGTCACCATATTTCTTTTTGCATAAAACGGCATTGGTTGTCGCCAAAGGAAGAACCAACTGGGTAGGGTAATGTAAAGTTACACACATATTTATGCTTTTGTGTCAAATCGTTTTTCTTTTCCACCGGTACATCTTACTGCCCGTTTGGGCTGAACGCATATTAATTACGTGAATAGGGTATATATGATTTTAAGAAATGTTACCCTCATTTTTGCGGAAGGTTAATGGGAAACTATTAAAGAATATATATATTCAGTATATTATTATTAGCACCGCGTCTTACTACCCGTTTGGGTTGTACGCACTTACGCTAATGTGTAATGGTAGGGTTATTGTGATATGAAATGAAGGACCTACAGTTTAACGTGGAATCCGAACCACGGTGGAGGCCTGGCATTCTCCACAATCACAAGATGTCTTGTCAGAGGTAAAGGAAGGGTTTGGTAATCAGATAAATCTTTGCCGGGATCGAGGATTGAACCCCAGCCACCAGCACAGAAGTCTGACACCTTACCCCTAGACCGCCAGGTCACCTACTACTAGTTACAAGATTATTCTCGAACGAGAAAACGTATCCAAATGTGGTATAACACTTTATTCCATTTTCAACAATGAAATTGGTATCAGTTTCATAGTTTATTAATTTTACATATATTATTTTTTGTAATTGCATCTCACTACGCGTTCGGGTTGTACGCATATTCATTCACTACGTGGATGTTATAAGGATGAGCAATTTAGAGGAGGTGTTCCTGAATTTACTTGGAGGGAGAGAGGGTAAATATTTATAAAAACAATCTCAGTACATTCAACCGATATTCAAACCATGATCTTCCCTTAACTATCCATCCAGTTTATTGCAAGAGTAATGCCTTAGACCATTTGACACTAGAAGGTTTTTTTTAATTCTAAGTTAATACACTGTAAATTTTACTGAATTTTTCCAAATAGGGGAAAATGTTTGACTGCTCTCAACCTCACTGTTTTTCTAGTGATGAGTGGCTAAAACCGCACCACGATGCAACGTGTGGTTCAAGGTGTTTTAACTATTATTTACCCACTTTGGTGGCCGCATGGTCTACTGCGCTACTCTTGCAGTAGGCTAGACTACCATTGATGGGGAGATCAAGGATCAAATTTCGATTGGGTGTACTGAGGGTGGTTTCCCCCAAATGGTTTTCCACTCTACCAGCACGCAAATGTGGTTACACTTCATATAAAATAACCTTCCTTATCCATAAAACCATTAGCGTAATTAGTACACAAGCGTATAACCCGAACGTGTAGTAAGACACGGCGCTAAAAACCTTTTAGTTTTTACAGCACTGTGTCTTACTACCCATTCGTCTTATATGCCTATGTGTTAGGGTTTATGAAGGTTTAATTTAGAGGAAGTATAACCACATTTACATAGAAGAAGATTGGAAAACCATTTGAGGAGAAAAACTCAATCCACCCTTCAGGGATTTGAACCCCAACATCCCCATCATCAGCAATCCAGCCTATTGTGAGTTTGATGCCTTAGACCATGCAGGCACCGAAGCTGGCTAGTTATCGGTTTTTATTTGGGGGAATATGTGAGATCTTTAGACCGAAAAGTGTCATTTTATTCTATTTTTTTTTCTTTCTTTCAAATAGACCTAGGAGCTGTCTATGAAGCTGTGCACTACTTCTAGTGTTGATATGATCCTCGATTTTGGCTTGAGATCCTTTATCCCCCCCCCCCCGACCCCTGAACATCCCTCCTACTCACCCCTTATATCCCTTGCCCCTGGTAACCAGCCGATTTGAGACAAATTGCTACCCGTATATTCGATGTACGTTGTTTGTTTGGTTCAATTATGCGTGAACGTATATTCTGCTTTGTTATACACACGGCCCTTTGTTTGGTCGACATAAAATACGAGACAAATAGAAAACTTGGATTTTATGTAACTTTTATAAAAAAAAATCTTTTTCTTTTGTGTATTGCGTTTTTATTTTATTTTTATATCACCGTGTGTCACTACATTTTTAGGTCATGCATATTATATTCTAATTATATTAATGTGTTAGGAATGAGGAAATATGAATCTAGAAGAAGTGAACCCAAATTTGTATAAAACAATAACAGAAAATAGTTTAATAAAACACATCCTCTGTACACCTGATCAGAATTTGGACTCAAAGCTCCCCGTCATCGCCAATTTTGTCTGTTTCGACAGATACGACTTAGACCATTCGAGCACTGAATAGGGGCATTGCAATATTATTACTATTATTATTAGCACTGCGCCTTACTACCCGTTTGGGTTATACGCACTTACGCTAATGTGTAATGGTTAGGGTGATTGTGAGATGAAATGGAGGACCTACAGTTTAACGTTGGATCCGAACCATGGTGGAGGCCTGGCATTCCACACATTCACAAGTTGTGGTTAATACACGTCTTGTCAGAGGTGAAGGAAGGGTCTGGCAATCAGATAAATCTGTGCTGGGACTGAATATTGAACCCAGGATACCCTGCACAGAAGTCAGACACCTTACCACTCGACCACCAGGTCACCCTGAATATGTATCCCTTTACTAGATATCCATATGTACACTAGAGTAATATGGATGAGAAAGCTTATATTTATATGAAGTGTACCTAAATTTCCACGGAAGAAAAGTGCACAACTATTCAGGAGAATTTTTATCAACGTTTACAAGGATTGAACCCTAATTTCAACATGGTTTATCTAATTTAATGTAAGAAACGTGCTATACCATGTGGCAACAGATGATTATATTTTTAATAATATATACTAACAAAAATATAGAAATAGGTTTGCTCTAGATCTATCAATTATCACTATTTGTTATTATAAGCACCAATTATGTAAAATTGACATCTACACCACGAGCCTACATAAAAATACTAAATTATGATAATTAGTATAGCGGAATCCAAATAAGATAATTAAAATTGACATATTTAGGAATAATATGCTTAAACACCTATTTTACATGACTGGAGGGGCTAGAATACAGTCACCATGCTTCCGAGAATAAAATACTACGAGTGTGTAAAAAACACTCACGAGACGAATCCCTATAAAAAAATACCATAGCTGAATCCAAAGAAGATAATTAAAACTGATTGGTTTAGTAATAATATTCTTCAAGACTTACTCACCAAAACAGGATGGGCTCGGATACAATCACCATGCTTTCAAGGAAATTACGACGAGTATGGTGGGGAAACGAGCATGGTAAATCTCACACACGTAATCGCTGCATGACCCAATAGTTGAAATGGACGGGACCGGCTTGGGATTGAAGTCACTAGCCTAGAGCGCTGCTGCTCTTGCGGCGTTCCAGTTTGGATCGTGGGGTCTCACCACGTCGTCGATGGGAATCCTTTTCCATCTTCTAAGTATCAAGGCGTTATTAATAAGTCCACCAGAATTATGGGTCTAGTCTGAATAATAATAATAATAATAATATTTAGCACCACGTCTTACTACCCGTTTCGGGTTATATGCTTTAAGTACTAATTACTCTAATGGATTAGGAATTGGGAAGGTTGAATTAGAGTAAGTGAACCCGCATTTGCGTGATATCATGTCCTTTTGACTTAGTTTATA
Organism: Timema shepardi; assembly: GCA_902151425.1. Lineage (NCBI taxonomy): Eukaryota > Metazoa > Arthropoda > Insecta > Phasmatodea > Timematidae > Timema > Timema shepardi. The sequence goes on along the minus strand of CABFVX010003606.1, from coordinate 38,575 downwards.
TAGTCTAGATTTCTATTTCAGTCAAAGTGACTAGATTTTGGGTTTGTTTCCTTCTGACTTAGTTGGTGTGGTCAAAGTGAATCTAATGTTTTCTCAAGTCATTCAGACTTCTTATATTAGTCCAAGTGACTAAGTTTTTCCCTATGTACATATGCTATAGCTTAAATATAGGAGCCTTGAGCTCCAGAGGTAATAAGAACCTAGTCTTAAGGGTTGTCCTTCTCCACAAGTACAGTACTTTCTTTTTAGTCCTTATGACTAGTATGTTTCTCATGACGCCATGGACGTCGTGTTCAGTTGTTTAATTTTCGTATGGCTACAACAAGGTTGTCTGTCCTTTATCTTGGACCCAGTTGGGTCAATGTGTTAAATCATTCTTGTTGGCAGTAGGTGACCTGGTGGTCTAGGGGTAAGGTGTCAGACTTCTATGCTGGCGGCCGGGGTTCAATCCTCGGTCCCGGCAAAGATTTATCTGATTGAAAAACCCTTCCTTCACCTCTGACAAGACATCTTGTGAATGTGGGGAATGACAGGTCTCCACTGTGGTTTGGATTCCACGTTAAACTGTAGGTCCTCCATTTCATCTCACAATCACCCTACCATTACACATTAGCGTAAGTGTGTATAACCCGAACGGGTAGTAAGACGCGGTTCTAATAATAATAATAATAATAATAATAATTATAATAATTCTTGTTGGCACGCTTTGCGTTTGGTATTAGCTGAGGGGGGTAAAGTGCGTAACTCTGCTAGTTTCCGTAATGGGATCCGCGCAGATAATGCCTTTACTTTTAGCCCGTCGTTGGCTCCTATTGACTAAGTATTAAAAGTTAGTGTGTACTAAAGTAATGTTGTACCCCAAGGAATGGGTTATTGAATAAATGTACTATTGATTGCTCTGGCAGTACCTATTGGGAAGGGACCGGCCATAGTACTATTTGGTGTTGACACCTGTTTGCTAGCCATCTACCAATGTAATTAACAGACCTTTCTCATATCATTCATTATACAATGTATATTCAGGACTTTATTAAGTCCCTATCAAGCAAGCTAGCTTAATTTATATATATAATAGTAACTCTAGACCTTTTAGGATTTACAGTTAACCTTCATTGGTAGTTGGTAATTATTTCACAGTATTTCCTTTTAAACACTACTAACAGTAGCCTGGCGCTTGCTTGCCCAGCTGTTTTGATAGTGAATAGGCTCTTCCAGCCTACTGCCTTTGACCATGTTGCCTTGGACGCTTATTTACCCGAGCAGCTGCAAGACAATCCTATAGTTTGGGCTTGCTACTCGTATATATCAACCACATCTTGTATTCAACGTAGAGTTTTCTGTGCTACGATATGTTCACTTGTTTTCCTGAACTTATATGTTACACGTTCAATTGTCAACCACCACTAATCTTGTATAACTATTGTAGTTTTATATCTCATTTATGTTTTTATATAATAAATCTACGTATTGTTAACTTAATTATTTGTCTTACGTAATGAATTATCCCATTGATAAATGTGTTTAATACATACTCGGGTTATACGCACTTACGCTAATGTGTAATGGTAGGGTGATTGTGAGATGAAATGAAGGACCTACAGTTTAACGTGGAATCCGAACCACGGTGGAGGCCTGGCATTCCACACATTCACAAGATGTCTTGTCAGAGGTGAAGGAAGGGTTCATTAATTAAGTAAATATGTGCCAGGACCTAGGATTGAACCCCAGACCCCCAACACAGAAGTCCTTACTAATGGATCACAAGGTCAACTTATTTTAATTCAGGGAGCTTAACGTGTACCTACTGAACAAACTGATTTTATCAGTACATGATTTATGAATAGACATAACTTTAGAGTAAATGCAATACCCAGTCCCCTTAATATAATTTAATAATAATAATAATAATATTTAGCACCGCGTCTTACTATCCGTTCGGGTTATACGTATTAAGTACTAATCACGCTAATGGATTGGGAATTGGGAAGCTTGAATTAGAGGAAGTGAACCCGCATTTGCGTGGAGGAAGGGTGGAAAACCATTTAGGAAAAACCACCCCTAGTTCACCCGACCGATATTCGAACCTCGATCTCCCCGTCCTCGGTGGTCGAGCTCAACACGACAAGCGCGTTAGCCAACTACGCCACCGAGGCGGGTGGTATAAATTAATATCCGTGAAAGAAAGATTCTCCCTCTCACCAATAATTACTCTTATAGCCAAAACGTGAATCGATTTTTAAGTAGTTCCGTATATTAACGCAATGCCAATGGAGCTTAGATTTTTGAATTCTAAAATTAAATCTTATATTTTCCAGTGACTAGAAAAATGTTTCTGCCTATTTTCCCAGTTAATGTGTGTTTTATTTCGGCCTCTAATAAACAAATATTGAATGTAGCACTAAGCTCCCCACCGGTGAAGAGTATGCATACAGCATCGGAGGTTTGGTACATTCCTCTTTGCTGATAAAAGCGAGGTCGGATTTGGCATGTTGTACTTGTAGGTTTCTTAAAGCTTTACCACTCCCTCTTCAAGAAAATATATGTTAACTTCCTACGAAGCCTTCCTTTCTACTCCCTAATCCATTAGTGCAAATGCGCAGATAGCCCAGAAGGTAGTATAGATACGTAGATATACTATAAGTTAGTGTTTGAATACGTGGCTAGATTAGAAAATAATGTAAACACGTGTATATCTCATAAGGTAGTGTAAATACACGGATATCTCATAGGGTAGTATAAATACGTTGTTATCCTAGAAAGTAGTGTAAATGCGTGGATATCCTAGAAGGAAGAGTAAATATGTGAATGATACATATGGTATTGTAAATACGTGGATATCTCAAAAGGTAGTGTAAATACGGGGGTATCCTAGAAAGTTGTAAATACGTGATTATACAAGAAGGAAGTGTGGGTATCTCTGAAGGAAGTGTAAATGCTTGGATATCTCTGAAGGTAGGAAATAATCACAGCGTAAAAAACAAGTTCCAGTTATATATATATATATATATATAGATAGTAATTGATAGAATTAAGTACTTGCTCAGTTATATTAATAGCTAGAAGAGAGTAAACTCCCTTATATATATATATATATATATATACTTATATATATTTATACTGTACATAAGTGAGTACACGCTCTTTTATATAGATTGATGACCTGGCGGTCTAGGGGTAAGGTGTCAGACTTCTTTGCTGGCGGCCGGGGTTCAATTCTCGGTCCCGGCANCTTGTGAATGTGGGGAATGCCAGGCCTCCACCGTGGTTCGGATTCCACGTTAAACTGTAGGTCCTTCATTTCATCTCACAATCACCCTACCATTACACATTAGCGTAAGTGCGTATAACCCGAACGGATAGTAAGACGCGGTGATAATAATAATATATAGATTGATCGACAGAGGTGAGTACACAACCGTAGTTTTAGACCGGATATATTTCCTATTCTATTCATAGCAGTGAACGAACTCCTCAGTTCCTTTGTACCAAATGATAATGAAAGATATCCTTCTGTTGAACATATTTTAATAAAACAAATCGTTAAACGTTCTTTTTATGAGGTAATAGGTTGTTTTTACCCACCACGTCTCTTGTACCCTTTTGGGATGTACGTATACGAGTACATTAATAACGTTAATGGAGTAGGAATAAGAGAGGTATCGCATAAGAGGAAATCTGTAAGGAGATTGGTAAAGCATGTAGAAGCAAAAATCCTATTTACACCTGATCGGTGAACCCCAATCTCCCTGTCCCCTGAAAACAAGTTCAAAACAGTGATGCGTTAGACGATGTGACCACCTATGAGAAAAAGAATAGTCATAAAAACGTAAAGGGGGAGTAGTTATATCGTTAAATTGCTTAATTTTTAATGTATTGATTAATACAATTGTTTTAAATGCTATCTTTTTACTCTACCACGACCCTTCGGAAAAGAGTAGTATTTTGATCGTCACCCGCCTCGGTGGCATAGTTGGCTAACGCGCTTGTCGTGTTGAGCTCGACTGCTGAGGACGGGGAGATCAAGGTTCGAATCTCGGTCGGGTGAACTGGGGGTGGTTTTTCCTAAATGTTTTTCCACCCTCCCTCCACGCAAATGCGGGTTCACTTCCTCTAATTCAACCTTCCCAATTCCTATTCCATTATCGTAATTAGTACTTAAAGCGTTTAACCCGAACGGGTAGTAAGACGCGGTGCTAAATATTATTATTATTTTGATTGTCAAAAAAAAAATCGTACTCGATATTTTGATTAATGTAAACGTTTTAATGACTACCTAAAACAGAAAAAGTGGTTTTCGTGATGCCCTTTGACTGTGCGTCTGTATTTTGGCCTAGAGCTGATACCCTCAATCCGAATGTGCTAAAGCTTGCTATCTAGGGTTTTCATAGGGGTCCTCTAGGGAGTTTTTGGAACTAGTTATCCGATACAAAATTAAGGGTAAGATTAATAGCAAAAGAAATCAATTTTTTTTAATTCCTTAAAATTATTTTGATTTAATTTCTTATTTAGGTTTTGCCTAACATTTGCAAAAAAAATTACAATACAACTTTTGCATGAAACTGAAATTGAGGGTATTTTATATATAAAAAAAATCAAATTTTGATCATATCTCCAAAAATATTTCAAATACGAAATACCTAGCCATTTATTTGAAATATATGGTTTATTAAAACCAATCATTTTCAAGCTATAAGCTAATATATATATTTTATTGAGGATTCTAAAATATTGAACTGATTGTTAGGTTCTTTGTTGGACAGAGATGTTCCTCTTTGCCCACTGTTTATTATTTCATTTATGCTCTTTGGTGAGATGTGAATCTCTATTTTTCCATCATGTTTCTGCAAAAATATATATTATTTTGTTTCACAAATCTTATTATACTTAAATAAAATTCTAAATTTTTATATAAACTAGAAAGAAAGACTTTGCGGTGCACAGTACCCCTTATTTAATTGTAGTTTCAACTAAAACCATTTGAAACCAGTTTAGGAAACCTGTGTTAATCCTAATTAATAATATAAAGTTTACTTATTACTTAAAACAAGTAAAATATGATTATTTAATTAATGTAGCTTTGTTTCGAGACAAATATATTTCCACTCACAAATGTTTCTATTCAGTTTAGTAGGTCAAATAATCTGTAATGACTTGTTTTGCTGCAAGTAAAGTTGATATTGTTGTTATAAAGGGCTTGTTAGAAAAAAATAAATATAGTCTTATATGTTTGTGATAAGGATAATGAAACAAATGACAGCCATTGCCATAGACATTGCTATCGTCTACACAAGAAGTTTCTGTAATTGGGTTTGTGAAATTCCAAAGGCCAATAAACGATCGTCCATCCACAATAAGAACTAAGAAGTAGTTGAGAGAGGAAAACAAGCGGGGGTCGTTAAAGCAATGAGCCGACTGATGAGCCGAGCTCAAAGTTTGAGCCAGCCGCTAGCGTTGTTTACTGCGCGGTCCAGCGCGGCCCCTCCAATCGCAACCCTCTTCGTACGTGGTCAATAAGAGGGAGGAAAACTCAGGAAGCTGACGTACGCAACTGTTCACAATCGCTCCAGCTTTTCAGAAAAAGAGGCAAGAGGAGATAGGAAAAAGGGGGGGGGGGCAGGAGATAAAAAAATACAGAGAAATATTTCGAAAGGAGGGGTAGGGGATAGCAAAGAATGCAGGGATGGCAGAAAATATCAAATATTGCAGAAAACGATGTCCTATCATCTGAGGGGTGAAGGGGAATGACAAAGAAAACAGAACCAGAGGATAGGGTTAAGTGGCACAAGTGAGTATTCTGGTAAATTTTACCAAGAGAGTTGGTTTTAGAGATGAGAAAATAAAAATAAACATAAATAGTAAGAAACAAATATTAAAATACAGCTAGTTGGTCCGTTATATTAATGACAGCACTCAAATGTAACTTTTAGATGCTAACAACGTAAATTGGGAATTCAATTAATTTAGGTATAATAAATTTTCAATCAATCTTAGCTCAGTCGGTAGATTGTCTGTCTACTAAGCTAAGTGTTCCATGTTCGATTCCTGGCATCACCGAAAAATTTATCATTTGCGAAATATGGGTTTACCTTTCCCATTGATGAATTAATGTCCGGGGAATAGATGATGTATTTGTCCTAGTCTTAAGATAGTTTATATGGCATATAAAGTAATGACAGGCTTCGCAAGCCAATTGTGGAAAATATATGGTTTTAACAAAAAACTGACGTAGGCCCCGGGCTGGAAACTGTAATTAATATATATATATAAGTAAATTTTCAATCCCAAATCAAAATCCTGTAATTGCAGGCAGCATATTCTCCCGGACGTCCCATATTCCGATCTTGACTGTTTCAATGTATGCCTTGTTGGTTCTCTAGATACGCTTGTGTTACTTATTCATGGATTCTATAGCCTAAACTTGTGCAGTGATTTACAAATATTTTTTTTAGGATCCCTTAAACTATTTTGTGAAATCTTGGAGAACCCCGTCTGGCTGACTCATATTGGATTCAACAGGGTTGAGTCACAAAATTAGTCAACCACGCGTGTACTAAGTGAGTTTAGTGTTCTGGGCTATATTCCCAGCATAGTCAAATATTTATTATTATTAAATTGGTGGATGTAGGATTTAATTTTGTGTTAGTCTTAGTATTAGAGTAGTTTGTAGCTAGTGTATTTATGCAACAAGTATGTTCAAAAAGTGCAGGTAAGAAACACCCACTAAAAACATGATCTGTAGTTCTTTTTATCGAGTGATTTTTTCATTAATTTGAGAAAATACCGGCGCACATACTCTTAGCAATTTATCTCATCCTTATGACACAATATTTGTTATTTAAATTTGTATAGGTTTCTGATTGCCAAAACACGTTCCAAACGTAGCACTACGTGTAGATATAAATATCACCCCAATGAATCTCCCCCTACTGATAACAGTAGTGAATTTTGAGAAAACAGCTTTTTGAAACGTACGTAATATGACTGTCTACCAGTCGTGAGTTATTGGTGTTGAATTTCACTAATTATTTTGGTGCAGGACTACATGGTGTTTGGTGATTTAATCGTAGTTGTTATCAAACGTTAATTTAAGATTATAAACGTCTTATTATAATCAATATAATAATAAGTGGATAACTTAATTGATTGTTTAAGAAATTTAACACACATTCGCAATGATAGATGAGGGGTAATTCATTTGTGATAACAGATTTGTGAAAACCATCTTCAGGTGGAAATATCAGAATTAACGCCCTAATATACTCATCGCAGGTGATATTTTGAATTTTATATTTAAAGTAGGTTTAATATAATGACTATAATAATATTTATAATAACAGTTATTGACATAAACCAGACTTCAAATGTATTAGTATAAAGTGTATTCACTTTGTATCTAGGGGGTCATTATTAAATTACTCAAGGATTTTTGGTGGGAAATTTAATATTTTCTTAATTTTCTTATGATGGGATAGTGGTTCATAATATATTTTACATGAGGTATTTTATCAATCTTCATAGAAGATAAAATAAAAGCATATTATAAAAAAAAATCAATTGTGTCAAAACAAATAAGTTATTTTGGAACTAGGAATGGAGGAAATTTTTTAATTCTGAAATTTTTTAATTAGTTGGGTTTAGTTGAATTTTTGACCTGAGGATCAGCTGCTTTTTAGGAGTATAATTAATTCATTAACATTTTTTTCTATCTACAAGTAAATCTATTTATTTATTAATTGTATTCTAATAAGATTGTTACCTTAAATGTATATCTCATTTTTAGCACCATGTCTCACAAACCATTCGGAGTGTACGCTTATGTGCTATTTACGCTAGTGGTTTTATATATGAGTAATGTTATAATTATAGGAAATGTACCCAGGACTTTGCGTGGAGGGAGAGCGGAAATAATTTTGAAAAAACACCCTCAGGACTGACTACTATGACTGAGATTTGAACCACGAGTGCCCGTCATCGGCAGTCAAAGCTACTACAACAGTAACGTCTTGAATTATGCGGCCACTGAGGTCCCAAATTTTAATAACTCAACATTTTAGAAATTATACATATTTACTTTAAAGTCAAATTTCGTTATTTGGGTGCCACCACTCTTTTTAGTCAGCCTTACTACAAATTTGTAGATACACATGGAATTTTTTTATAAATCTCTAGAAACTGGAAGATTTTATTTACAAGCTGGTTGAGTTCTATTACGATGTCCGAAACTATTATCGTACCTATGAGCACATGTTAATCTTTAATATTTGATTTTTAACAAAGTGTAAATTTTCAAAACGATGTTATCCTACATGAGTTTTTTTTAATGAAATATTTATGTACTGTAGATTTGCTAAAACTTTGGAAATCAAATCAAATTGGTCATGGCTAAGATTAGAAACTTAGGTTAATATTTGATAAAAATATAAAATGTGTCAAGTATCGATGAGGATAGTTTGGGAATTCACAAATAACTATAGCAGATGACTTAATTAGGGCGTCTGTGTGGGGGGAGTAGATGACGGAAGAAAGGGTTTTTTTTTAGATTTTATATCAGTATCAGCGGTGTCTAAGAGTTTGTTAGTGCGGTTAAATTTGTTTTTTAAATTCGTAACAATCCAAACCTATTAACTTTTAAAGAATATATCTTCTTTTAAGTCACATTGACAAAGAGAGTTTTAGAAAACTCAACCAACCATGAAACTAGAATCATTTATTTTTGTCTTACTTGATTGCTAAATCAAATGCAATCCAAATAGTAATTACAGAATATATTTCAATATTAAATTCAGAGAGAAGTTATGTTTTGTTGTGGTTGTTTTATATTCACGCTATTGTACAGATCGTGACACTTTAACACATCTTTATGTGAATTGATTTTTCATTTACATGGATACATATTCAGATAAGTAGATTATTCTCCCATTAAAAGGCATCAACTATTAATTAAAATGGTATACAGCAAGCAACAGCACATAGCAGACTATGTAGATGGTAAGAAATTGATTTAAATCAATCAATCTGATTTACGGTTAGGTGTAAATACGTTTCAGTTTAATGAACGGTGGACATTGTAAACCAAATATTTGGGTCCATAGTGTTTCACTATAAGCGGCGTTGATTGTATATTGGGACCGTCGGGCCTTAAACCCCGTGAACTGAGGTGTGTGTAGCTCCCAACCCAAGAAGATAGAGAGGAGGTACTTTTCAAGTATACTTTGTGAAACCTCAAGCTGTGCACATCGAGTGTGTATTTAAAAATCAAATATGTCAATCGTAGGTGACCTGGCGGTCTAGGGGTAAGATGTCAGACTTCTATGCTAGCGGGCGGGGTTCAATCCTCGGTCCCGGCACAGATGTATCTGATTACTAAACCCTTCCTTCACCCCTGACAAGACATCCTGTGAATGTGGGGAGTGCCAGGCCTCCACCGTGGTTCGGATTCCACGTTAAACTGTAGGTCCTCCATTTCATCTCACAATCACCCTACCATTACACATTAGCGTAAGTGCGTATAACCCGAACGGGTAGTAAGACGCGGTGCTAATAATAATAATAATAATAATAATAAAATATGTCAATCCTAATCCCATATACAACGTGTCAACTGGGAAATACATCCTTAAACTCAATTAACCTATCCATTTTAAACTTTAGCTAAGAAGTTTTGGGAAATCATTAGAGTGTAAACCTTTGCCTCTTTTTCTTAAATCATAATGAGCCTAACATATTAGACATTGTGACTAGCTATTCGAGTAGCTAAGGAGCCAATCTATATAGATAGCGAAAACATGGTACTCTCCACTTTATTCGGATGCCTTAGTTTTGTTACTACACATATTGTGAACCTAATCCTTTAAACTGTGTGATTTCTGGTGCGGAAGGATGCCAAATGAAGGACCATGAAAATCTTTACCTTTGCTATGTAGGGGAACTAGTATATGTGAATCTCTTTTTTTTTACTTCTACCCTAATAATTATATAAAAGTGAAATGTCTTCCTTTTCTTTGTTTGTTTAGTACTCAATCATGCCCCAAATCACTCACCAATAGTTCTGCTCTAATTTCGCATGGATTTAGCTCGAACATCCAGTAAACATATAGGCTAATTACGAATTACATTTGCCTTTTTTCTTCTTCTCAAGATAGTGGCTACAAAACACATTTTTTGCCCTTTTTCTCAGCTTATTCTTGTTGGATTTTCATTGGATCAACATTTAAAGATTCCTATATATGATTATATAATACATTACAGCTATTTTGAAAAGAAAATGGGATACAGAACAATAGTTTCTAGCCGGTCCAGAGCTCTAACTCATAAACTATGAGAAGCCTGACAGTGGGAACTACGAACCAATCATCATATAAATAGTAAAGGATGTTTGTTTGTTTGTTTGTAGGTTTGTATGCATGTATGTATGTGTCTGTGTAATTGTGGGTATGTGTATAAGTTATATAACTGCAAAACCACGAGACCTAGAAAGCTTAAGTCACACCAATAGATAAAAATGAAGTTTTGTGTGTCTGTTTATTTCTAAAAAAACACCCAAACCACTGTATAATTCAACAAATTTATTTATTTTGAAATATTTCGGCCAAGTTAAGTCTAGTTTGCCTTGTCTTACATTTAACCATTCAAGCCAACGAGCTTATAATAACAATAGTAGAATGACTAAATTTTAAATATAATAATTAGATTATCTACATTCATTCATTCTTTCATTCATTCCTTTCTCACTAAACTGGCAATGGTTGCCGCGTGGTCTAATGCGTCACGCTCGCAATAGACTAGACTGCCGTTGACAGGGAAATCGGGGTTAAAATCCCAGTCAAGTGCACTGAAAGTGGTTTTTCCTAAATATTTGTCCACTTTACCTAAACGGACATGTGGATTCACTTCCTTTAAATTTAACCTTCCTCATTCCTAGCCCATTAACGTAATTAGTACATAATATGCATATATCCATGTTGAACAGGCAATTACCTAAGACACGGTGCTAAAATAAAAATATTTTTACTTTGTTAGAATATTGAAATTTGTCAGTTATGTATAGGAATCCCTCCAAACAATCTGAGAAAAGTTTGCTATAAAATTAATGAGCGGAAAAAAGTGAAAACGTACTACCGAAAATTTTCTAAGATAATAGAATAAAACATTTCCCGTATGGTATAATATTGAAATATTTAAATACGCCATGTAGAGGGACAAACAACAAAATGCTCTTTGTTAAACTGTGATGCTCTTATTCCCCATATGTTTTGTAACAATGTATTGAGTTTATTTTTATTAACTTAATTTAAAAAATACTACGTTCTAAGTATTGCGTTCATTTGTTAATTCAGTTTATGGACTGATTAATGTTTCGTTTCAATAATTGCTTTAAAAAATTCTTGACATATTTGTTTTTGTAGAAATTATATAGAGAGTACAGCCAGATGTTCAACATTATAATTCTATATAGTCTATATATCTATCTGTCCACATGAATTATTCAAACATCCTAGAAACCGATGACTTGGCATGCTAATAGGTCTTAAGATAATGTCCTATAGACACGTCCTAAAATTTAAAATAGTGGATTCAAATTATTGTATCGAATTATGCAAAAAACATTAAATATAAATAATTCATTTTCTAGACTGTGAATTGTTACAGCTCTATATAACGTTCATTTGATTTAACTGTTTAACAACACATTTTTTATGATATGCTGCTCTTATTTATTTTTTAAATAGCACCCATAATTTAGAGTACAAATATTGTATATAAAGGAATTATAAATTCAACTTCAAAATAAATTTCAGCTTTTAACCCATATTTAGATTAAAGTCTGTACTTTTATATTGTATTTAAGTCTATATACTTTTCAAGTTTTGTAAAAAAAAATTAAAACAATTAAGGACTAATATTTACACATAATTTAATATTTGGTTAATTTCTCTGGAATAGATTTCATATACTATTAAAGAACAAAGCTACACTATAAATTCCCCGTGTGAATATCGGGTAAACCCTTTAAATTTGTCTGTGCATTCAAATTTGTGTGGTGTTTTCATTTACTTCTGGGTAGTATAAATGATAAAAAAATACTGAATAATCCATTTTTATAAGTTTTGTCTGTACTTCCATTTGTTTGTTCCCAGTAAACTCAAAAAGTATTAATAGGATCAATACTTTTTTTGTACTACTTATTTTTCAGTGAACCATATTCATCTATATACCATCACACTTTACAATCACACTAGCTTATCAGCTGACGAGGTACTGTCAAAAAAACGTAAGTATACAGTGAACATTTATCGCTGCTGGTAGTGTGGGTTTAAAAGATAGCTCGTAAAATGAGCTGGAATGTGGAGAGGGCATGGACAAATCTTCGTACGCACAGAAAAAACTGATATTGAACCTTAATTTATTTCTAGCATATGAAGTTGTTTAATGTGTTGATGTATTGTTTAATACGATTAAAGCCACGGGATTATTGCTAGTATATACATTTAAAAAAATAGCTGAGTAGACCCACTTCGGTGGCCACGTGGTATAACGAACTAATTTCGTGTTGAACTAGATTGTCGAAGATAAGGAGATCGGGGTTCGATCCTGGTCAGGTACACTAAAGGTTGTTTTCTTAAATAGTATCTCACTTTCCTTACACGCAAATTCGGGTGCTCTTTCTAGTAATGTTTCCTTCCTAATCGCCAAACCAATAGTGTAATTAGTACATTGGCGTATATCCCGAATAGGTATTAGGATGCTGTGATAAAAAAAAACTAAGTAATGATACATAAACATATATATTTGCCTATTGCAACATTTGCTGTACTTAAAAATGTTGATTACAAGGAACAAAAAATAAAAATATTTTACAAATTTAACTAATTAGTTTATCAATATTCAAAAGTCGATCGGAAGTACATAGTATTACAGTTATAAAACACTCAAACCATCTTTTGTTTAAACATAAGAATATGAACGGATACAAGTATACAAATAGCTCGATAAAGGAACTATAGGTGTGAAGCACCAAGGTACATCCTATAACCAAAACATATAGGTCATAGGAGTAAATAAAAAACATGTAACTCGTTAAAGAAGGACAAATACTAATTCATCAAATAGGATGAAAGGCAGCAACTCCACGGTAGTTAAAATTAGTGGTGGTAATCAGATCCAATTTCAAATTTACTATACATGATTTTATTCTTGCCTGCTGACTAAGACTTCCAGCTGCTACCGTTGATAAACATTATAAATAACTAAACCACACAGATTCAGTCCTAATTTAAGGAACTTCAAGGGAGGTAATTAACATGCGCTAACTAGCGTGAGTTAACTCCATAGAGAGTTAGACATTATGACTTCAATAAATTCCTAGAAGAAAGACTACAATTTTACTACTAGCGCTAGGCAAACTACCAGTAAACTTGATGCTACAAATAGTATGGCCGGACTCTTCGTAATTAGTACTGCCTGTGCAATTAATAGTATCATTATTCTGTAATCCTACTAAGGGGAGAATATTCATAGACAAATTAGTGGTCATTTTCAACTAAGGCTAAAGGTTCCACAAGGGGGCCGTACCCAAATAAACCAAAATCCCGCGGGCCACTACTAAGGACAAGTAGCACTTCCACAGGTTGTACACCACCTGCCAGTACACAGCTAGACACATCATAGACAAGTGCTAGTTAAGGACCCAATTAGTTCGTGGAACGTAGCAATAGCTAACCTGGTATCCTCCATAATTAAATTATATTCTTTAAACTAACCTCAGCATAGTCATTAAGTCTAAGGAGTCTATTCTTGACCCTAATATTTGCGACTAAGCCTAATAGACATAGAAAGGTAGTGCATAAAGCTATAAACTATGACATATGGTAATAGGAAAAAATTCAGGAATACTGACCTACAACAACAAAGTCTTATGGACATTAAACAATAAATCTCAAGGTTCAACAAAATAAACAATGCCTTAAGGGCATATAGAAATAAGTCAGTAGAACAAACATACCAAAAACCAAGTCATAAAGATTTGGAATAATAGAGTTCAAAGCTCAACAAAATATTACGACATCCCTCAATACTTATAGTATGCGCCGTAGCTTGCTCTGCGGCAAGGAATTGACACAAATGCTTCAACCATAGAGGTCTTCAGTACGTCGTCCTAGCAGATGCTCGTGAAGATCTTCCAGCAGTTCCTCCGACAAGTGGTTACAATAGAATAGATAGGCGTAAACCGAGGATAGGCATATTTATACCAGTGGGACTAATTTGTCAAGGTTTTCTTCAAGTATGAAAAAGGGGGGGAGGGGGTGATCACAAGACATCACACCACCTGACCACTAGCGCTAGCCGATGGCTGTTGGTATCTTTTTAAATGAAACCTCAGCTCTCATTTACTCGTCATCTGGCCCAGGTGTTAGATGTGTGCGTGTTGGTCCTCCAAGCCAAGTTGTCTCGTTCGCTGGGGCAATTTTGATGAAAAATGGACGTCTCCCGCTTGTGATGTCGTAGTGAGTCTATATCTGCCACACATTATTATAACTTATTAGATCTGGTAGTAACAGTTTTAACCTTTTATAGGGCTTCATAGAGTCTTACGTGTTAAAAATTATTATTATTATTATTATTATTATTATTATTATTATTAGCACCACGTCTTACTACCCGTTCGGGTTATACGCACTTACGCTAATGTGTAATGGTAGGGTGATTGTGAGATGAAATGAAGGACCTACAGTTTAACGTGGAATCCGAACCACGGTGGAGGCCTGGCATTCATCACATTCACAAGATGTCTTGTCAGAGGTGAAGGAAGGGATTGGTAATCAGATAAATCTTTGCCGGGACCGAGGATTGAACCCCGGCCGCCAGCATAGAAGTCTGATACCTTACCCCTAGACCGCCAGGTCACCTGTTAAAAATTAATCAACACGTTAAACAATATATAATGATAATAATAAACAACTATACATTAATTAAGAGCACTTTTGAAAATCTATAAGCATTGGTATCATTTAAAAAACAAAATAACATAAAAATTAAAATACTAAGCATCATTATGTAAGTTTGAAAGTTTGATGTAGATCATGTACTGAGTAGATTAATGATAAGGGGGTTATTTAAATACATCTCTGAGTTGGGCTTTTCTTTTGTGGTAAAAGTCAAATTCGTCTAATCTAGAGCATGCGCTATGGATAAAACGGCTAATAGGGCTGATCTTGTAGGAGTTTTTGAGAGAGAACCATTTTGGATTACAAGAGTTCAAATAAGGGACATGAATACCTATCTACATGATTAAGGAAAAATTTACAGGAAATGTTGACATTGAAAATATTAAAAACAATAATGCCATCGTAATATGTCATTAAAATAATTAAATTTATTAATGAATATTTATATTTTCAAGATTAATTTGAAAGATTTTTTTTCAATTAAAATTCTCATTTATTTGATG
This sequence comes from Timema shepardi, assembly GCA_902151425.1. Lineage (NCBI taxonomy): Eukaryota > Metazoa > Arthropoda > Insecta > Phasmatodea > Timematidae > Timema > Timema shepardi. Next base: position 23,127 of record CABFVX010003606.1, on the reverse strand, counting down.
TACCTTAAATATATATAATATGTATATATTATATAGGCACAAGAGTTATAAGCGGAATGAAAGAATGGTGGAAATTTGAAACCTCTATTTTTTTAAGTGTCTTAGGTTATTTTCCACATTAAAGAGGAACCTGGGGGATTGATGTAATGTGTAAGACCACCTTTGTGTATCTAGCTTAAATTTGAGCCTCGAACTCTAGGCTAATGTTGGTCCAGTATCCAAAACAAAATCATTTACTTCGTAGCTTGTCAACCTTATTTTATATTGTATAAATGTTTATGGTGGTATCAGTTACTTAAAAAGTGTACTATGATTAAAAGGTAACAAACCTTACTAAATAACATTCATATAAGCAAAAATTACTTTACTCAAGTATTAAAACACAAATTTATACATGTTTGATCGAAATAATCAAATTTAATATGATTATATTCGGCTCACATGTTAGGTAAAATGGCCTCAAATACATGAGGTTTGGAATTTTATAGCCCCAACTTCGCAAATAGCTTGTTTGAACCAAAAGTAATACAAAGTCCATATAAACCTACATACGGAAACCTATGTTAATACCATTAAACTGTGTTCAAAGTTTCAGCGTATAGCGCCGGGATAGCAAAGCTGTCCAAGCATGCGTGTACAACAGGCTACATAGGAGTTGGGTGCGCGGAACTACACACCTTTCATCTTGGATCACAGCAGAAAATACAAATAATAATAAACAACACACCAGTACATCTAGAAATGCGAATACGTTCTGAGGGCCATAATTGACGATCCTACATCACAGAAAGTGCTTGCCATTATTATTATTATTATTATTATTATTATTATTAGCACCACGTCTTACTACCCGTTCGGGTTATACGCACTTACGCTAATGTGTAATGGTAGGGTGATTGTGAGATGAAATGGAGGACCTACAGTTTAACGTGGAATCCGAACCACGGTGGAGGCCTGGCATTCCCCACATTCACAAGATGTCTTGTCAGAGGTCAGAGGTGAAGGAAGGGTTTGGTAATCTGATAAATCTGTGCCGGGACTTGGGATTGAACTCCGGCCGCCAGCACAGAAATCTGACTCCTTACCCCTAGACCGCCAGTTCACCAAGTTTGCCATTATTAAATGTATAGTGCCGTGCGCCTAGCTCCTATGCGACCTGTTGTACACACATGCTTAAACAGATTTACCATCCCGGCACTATATGCCGAAATTTTGAACACAATTTAATTATATTAACATAGGTTTCGTATGTAAGAGTATAGGGATTTTGTATTACTTTTGGTTCAAATAAGCTTTATGTGTTGTTTGGGCTATGAGTTTCCGAACAACTATATAGTAAGGAATGTGTGTGGTTTATTTATACCTGCACTATTAGAAAACAATCATATTTTTTCCCATATTATTTTTTTATTTGTTTATTTAAAACGGCTATGTCTTAAAAATTTGTTTAAAAACAAAAAAACATCAGAATTGTGTCAACGCTTCATAGTAATTGAAATATAGAAAAAAATATTTAATACCTGAAATCCACAAGTATTTTGATAAAATTTAGTAAATTTATAAAACGTAGGGTTAGGTATTATAAGAAACTGGCAGTTATAATTGCTATATGCTCTAATATATTTAAAATCTTTAATTATTAGTAAAAAAATCTGTGATATCATTTTTGTTTTCCCATGTTTAATATTAATTTTAATCCAAGTCAATGCCATATTTAAATAAATATTATACCTTGAATATTAATATTACCTTGACAAAAGCTTCAAAAATCAAATTGTATTTAACTACTTTTATAGATGAGAATATATAGATGTCTTTGAAATAAATCGTATGGTGCATCTAGGATTCTCTCTCTCTCTCTTTTATCTTTAAATATATAAGTTTATTAAAAACTCTTAAAGTTTGGGAAACTAGATAATATACATTGTATCAGAGACACTACAGCAAAGAGCATTAGTTAAACAATATACATTGTTTCAAAAACAGTGTTAAAAGAGGAAGATCCCTGTGCACCAAAGATCATAGCTATCAATTTCATATTTTAAAAATTTCCATTAAAAAATATATAGTTATATGCTTATAGCTAAGAGAATAATTGATTTATATTAATATTTTATTTTAGTTTTTAAAAATATTACTACAATTGTACAGTGATAAGTCATATCTTACCTCAAATAGTTGTAGAGATTTGAGAAGATAAGATATTTACCCTATGTAACGTACCCCCAAAATAGTTTTCCTGGGAAAATAATAATAATAATATTTAGCACCGCGTCTTACTACCCGTTCGGGTTATACGCTTTAAGTACTAATCACTATAATGGATTAGGAATTGGTAAGGTTGAATTAGAGGAAGTGAACCCGCATTTGCGTGGAGGGAGAGTGGAAAACCATTTAGGAAAAACCACCCCTAGTTCACCCGACCGAGATTCGAACCTTGATCTCCCAGTCCTCAGCAGTAGAGCTCAACACGAACTGCGCGTTAGCCTACTACGCCACCGAGGTGGGTCTGGGAAAATAAGAACTGCCATTTTATTTGTAATTCTAAACAGTGAGTAAGAATCAAAATTTAATCAAAATCGTTAGTGTGGATTTTGAGAAAATTTGTATTATTTTTTTGCTTTTGAGTAGTTTTGGTCAGAAATATAATTCCAGAAATTCTCCGGGGGAACCTTATGAAAACACTAGATACCAAGTTTTAGACCAATCGGTAAAATGATCTTGGCTCTAGCCCAAGCTACAGACACACATACAGAAAGATGGCGTCATGAAAACAAATTTTTTCTCTTTCAGAGGGTCATGCATGAAACGTCGAAATTTATCAAAATTTCGAGCTCGAAATTATCTTGACGATCACAATACTTCTCTCTTTGAGCGATCGAGAGAAAGTAAAAATAATATAAAGCATTTAAAATATAATAATATATTTTCCATGAATCTACATATTTTGTATGTGTGTTTGTTAAATGAGTGGTATAAATTATTACAATAAATATTTAAATGAATATGATAACTATGAGCAAGCTTATTTTTGCTATGTACTCAAATAAAGGTAAAGATAAATTATAATTTTGAAATTTGATTCAAAAAACTTACCCCATTTAATTGTTTGATTGTTTCATTATATTACTTATAGAAGTTATTTTACCTTAAAATTTTATTAAAATAACATAATATCCCAATATTAATTTATACACTTTTCAATACACTTGTATACCCATGCAGCTAGACAACGGTATTCTATTAGCAAAGGGGAGTTTCTATATTCTAGCAAAAAGGAAGTATTAAAGGTAAAACAAGTGCACCAACATTTGAAAGAGTCTTTAAGTTCGGTCAAACTTGGCCTATTACCATTTTTCTTTCCCACGTGTTAAAGGAGACTAGTCATACAAACCCGTACAAGATGACTTGGCTGATCTTCTCCTATTTAGTTACCAGTTGTTAAACTGACCGGAAAATTAGCTTAGACACTATATGGGAAAGCAAATTACGTATTTATAATAAGAGCTTACTAACATAATCAAACTTATGATAAATTTGAATAGGTGTCTTTCATCTCTTCCTGTGTCACGTTTCCTTTTAGAAACAAATAAGAGACAACTTTATGGGTACATAATCAATAAAGATATAATATATATATATATATTCATATATATCTATATACATATATATATATATATATACACCAGTATAGATCAATTTGAACCAAAATAAATTAATGAAATATTGGGTTCGATATAAAGTGGAATGCATTCTGTTAGTTTTACGATCATTTCTTCATGACAATACAGTTTACATTCCTCTAAATTACTAATTCAATAATAAAACTTGTGTTAGCGCTCATTCAGTAAAGAAAACGCATACGTAGTTAGACAAGAAGATAAAATATGGGTTTGAAGATAGTGTATCGTTCCTTTATTTGAATAAAAGAAAAATCCAAAGTTAAATAATCATAAACTTTTTAACATTCGTTGTTATTGCATAGACCTTTAATCCACAATTATTTATTAAAGTTAAATATGGTTAATTGGAGATAATTTTACTAACCTTAGTTATATGCCTAGTCATAAACAAGTGTACTCTTTTAAAAGTGTAAATTTTAGTGTCAGTACTTTCTCTTAGTGACCTTAACTGGAACCAAGTGAAGGGTCTAAATTTTTGTAAGCTCCTATGGCATTTCCTGAAAAAAAGGAGTATAAACGACATTGTAAAAAAGTCATCCACAATAAAGTCGATTGTGACTAAACCAGGGTCTTCAGTATCGTAGTCAAGCGTGAAAATTTCTTAGCTAAGCTTAACATATATTTTATTCAAGGTTATAGGACTTATATTAAGTTTAATATTAATCTGTGTGAGTAAAATACTTCTTCCCATATATATATATATTTGGTGGTTTATCGTTTTATAACTCTTTGGAGGTTATTGATATCAATTTTATGTCGTTATTAGGATCTGATTTGCAAAAAAAGTCACCCTCTAACCGTTCAGTCACAAACACACTAACAGTTCTATTTACCGAATGATTGGGTAATTTGTAATTTGTAATCTATTACTTGGTGCTACCAAGCAAGAAGTTTATGTGGTTTTCCTGGATGAGGTATCATGGAAGGATACTGCAACGAGCTGGACTTGAGCCAACAAATCACCTATGGATTTGGTGAATGTCTTATGGATGTCCATAGTATGTATATTAAACAATTCACTATCATACTGTTTAATGCACACACCTTTAACCAATAGGCTATCAGATATTGAAAGCTCAATAGTTTGTTTTATTAAGGTTAATTTAAGAAGGATGTCACACATTTTATCAGTAAGAACAAATTTTGAAAAAAGTAATACCCATGGAAATGGGGTTGGAAGTTCGTTGAAGAGGATTACAATAATTCTAACGAGGTATTTAAAGCCATATAATGTACATACCATTTATCTCAATAATTTTTCTTTCTCAATACTTGTATGCAGATTACCCTGTTTAAACCTCAGGGGGTGATTAAAATAATATGATACTCGTGATTTGGTTCTTTTTGCTAACAATATATCATAAATATTTCCTGGAGCCATATATAAGTACTGTGACTGATGAATTAAATTATCCGGGTGTATTCATTTTTTAATAAATGTAATTTATATTTCTTGGGTTTAAAAAACCATAATACTTAATACTCATGGACCATCAATAACATATCAACAGTGAAATTTTACATATTCTTCAAAATTAATTCAAATTGACTTGTTACTTATGTGTCTGCAGATCCCGTTGAAAAGCTTCAAATGACCAGACGAGCTTACAAATGATCGCTGGAGAATTATCGTCCTTGTTTCTCAGAGGTTCTGAAGTTTTGCAGTCTCTAAGTGTTGTGAAAGTGGGTGTAATAAAAATATTATGAAGCTCCCTCGTAATACAACCCAAAGACATAATAGCACTTAGCAGGTGTTAAGAACCTAAACAAAATTAATAATATTCATTATACAATTTCTCAATAGGCTTTACCATCATATTGAAATCATAAATAGTTAATAATCGCAATGGTAACTGAACAGTCCAAGATGTCAGATCCATATTGCTATATACAATTGCTAATATAAATATGGAGTCTAAGCCAATCCTCAGCTGCTTTAGAAGTCATTTTAAGAATGTAATTCAATTCCCCTCTTTCGTACTTTCACCCTAAATTAAGTCGCTAAAGTGACAATCTCACTAACGATTAACCAGAATGTTTGATACGTGAATACCCTTGAACTAGATATCAACTCGAATCGCGGTTTTATCTATTATTTTCTAGACAACAGCGAAATGGGTATCAACGTTTTTTTTTATTTTAGCAATAGTTTCTTTTCAATTTAGCAGTTTAATTTCTACATAGTAAAGGGTTTTCCCTGGTTTCAAAGCCACTGTTCTCTAATGAGTGCTATAAAAAAAACACTATAATATGATAGATTGTTCAAGATGTTTTAACTATACCCTGATTTTGGTTGGAAGAATAGCTTATAAAATTTGAACATATTTAAATATTATATATTATATATATTTGTTTTGATAAAATATTTTTGATATTTTATATAGTTGATAAAATCTATCGAGAGGGACAGCTAAAGATAACATGAATTTATGTATGAATATATTAAAATTGTTTTAGTAACTTTAGTAACAACTAGGTAATGTTCTTTTTAGAAAAATCAGGGTATATATAAGTTTCGAGCTAACTGTGGGGTTAGAAGGCATTTTAAAGAATTTGTGTTAAACATAAAAACTAAAACATTCAGTAGTTATATATAATATGCAAGTATTAAGATAAGTATATTTAAACTACAAAACCGAGATTTAATAATGGATTTCCATCCCTCAAAATGAATAATTTTATCTATTAAAATGTACATCACTTAATGAAACGCCATTAATATAAGTTCATAAGTCTAAATTTATAGCTGTCTACTACTGAAGAAGAGAATAAACACAGTGACAAAACTTGAAAAGTTTCTATGCTTACACAGACCAATTTTAATTATATTTTGTTCCCGAACTCACTCTCTCATTTTCCTTGTTTATTTGTCTCTCTTACGCTCTCCCGAACACATTCTTTCCATTTCTTCAGCATTCTCTTATTTACTCTACATCTAGTTACACCACTCTTATGTTTTTCCTCAATCCAAAACACTTTTACTATTTCTACTTTTTGGACTCTCTCTCTTCCCTAAAAATTGGTTAATATATAGGCCCCATAGCCAAACTGAAATTATAATTTCATAAAAAAAGTCATTTATTTGATGTTATCTCAAATCTTATTTTTAATAGTTTGAAACAGTAGTTTCGATAGTTTGAGTTGAATTCTACCAGGCTCTATCTCAAATCATTGAAAACTCGGACTATACGAAATTTATTGTAAAACATATTTTTCTGAGTTCGCTATTATTAATAAATCTTTTTGAGGCATATAAAATCAAAATTATTTCTTTAATACACGCAACTGTAGGTATTATTAAAAATTTGAAAATGCAAGTAGGACTATTCCGACTTTGCACTAAGTGATTATTTTTAATGACTAACATTTTTCATTATTCTAAAGCCATTCTTTAATTTCCCTTTCATTCGAATCTTCTTATCGAGAAAGTTTTCTTAAAAATATTGTCAAGTTTTACGCTTTATTTCCTTCTAAGTCAACCATTATTACTCGGATTTGTTCTACTTAAAATGATGTACACTGGGTTTATCCCTGCCTCTAAATGTACAGGATATCAGACAATCAAGAGTTTTATGTAGGTGTTTTTAAGGCTTTATTGTAATTAAAATGCGGATACATTGCTAACTAATTTTTTTAAACTAGTTGCAAATTTCAGCGCTTGATGTTTATGTAAGAAAATACGAGTTTTCTGTTTTCATCAAAGTTAATCTCTTGTAATCGATTGTTTTTTTTACCAGTTTAGAGATAATATTTCTCATAATGATTTATATAAAAATTATCATATTTCGGTATGTCATCATCATTATCAATTATTTTCAGCCCGTGGCTTGATCATTCTAGTAAAATGATTCAATCTCTCTATTTCCTTCTACCATTCATCCCCCTTTTTTTGCTTCCTTTCTTCTCTTCTAGCTCGCACATTTGATTTTATCCACTCGTCCTATCTCTTTCTAGGTCTACCTTGCCATCTTTTCCTTACATAATTCATCTCCATCTCCTAGGGATAATTTTCTTTTTCCCATCCTAATTAAATGACCTTACTATCCACCATTGCTTCCTCTACTATCTCATGTAAAGTACTCCATATACCCCCAATTATTGCGTGGGCAGCTTCAGTCCTAATCCTGTCTCTTCTTGTGACATCTATTATGCACCTCAGACACTTAATTTCCATGGTTTACACTTTCTTAATCTCTCTTACATCTAATGCTTTGAAAAGAGCTATTATTAATTTTATAACTACTTTTATTATTATTATATTTCCTTAAAGGGCTATAAAATTATGACAGTTTTATTAATATTAGTTGAAAGGTATTTTTAAGTAGTTTTGGTTGTATTTAACAATATTTCATAAATGGTTGTATACAGTAATCAATCTATTAAATACTAGAGATTTCCCGCGGCTTCACTCACATATAGTTCGGGTAGATTAACGTTTTTCTTATTTCAAATCATTTAAAGCCCCAAGAACACTAAATAACAATGAAATAGATCTAAAATTGTTTTAAATACATAGAAAGTGAATGTCTCTATAGTAAAATAGGTTCCAAAACTATTATTACTTATTAACACAAGTTTGTATATTAATGAGAAAATATATAAAATATAAGTTGAAAGATATTTAAAATTTCTTGGAGGGAGCAAAGTGAAGCTCTCTTCCCAATCGTTTGAAATGTTGAGAGTTAATACTCTAAATATTGGTATGTTTAAATATCAATATATTTTTAATGATTATATAAATCCCTTTTCCATCAAACAAAATTATTTAATCGAAACAAAGATAACCAATTATTTTAATTTAATTGCTCATATCGATAAAAAAATAACCTTCTTAATCAACTTACATTATCCTTATCCCAATACAATTTGTTAGTTTGTAACTATCATTGTAACTTATTTCTATAATTGACAATGAACGCTGAACAGTCTGTCAAACTATTTCGTTCACTCTATATACCTGAATATAACCCGCCTCGGTGGCGTAGTTGGCTAACGCGCTAGTCGTGTTGAGCTTGACCGCTGAGGACGGGGAGATCGAGGTTCGAATCTCGTTCGGGTGAACTGGGGTAGGTTTTTCCTAAATGGTTTTCCACTCTCCCTCCACGCAAATGCGGGTTCACTTCCTCTAATTCATTCTTCCCAATTCCTAAACCATTATCGTAATTAGTACTTAAAGCATATAACCCGAACGGGTAGTAAGACGCGGTGCTAAATAAAAAATAAATAAACCTGAATATATTTGGAAATGCAACCATCAATACACTTCTGTTCAGGTTTTGCCTATATTATATCTGCATTCATCTAATTCTTATTGAGAACACTTTTAAATGTATAGATGTAGATTAGCTAGAATTATTTGTTAAAGTAAGAGGGTCATATAAAGATAAAAATTAAAAAGTGGCATATCTGAGTATTCGATTTTATATCCCAGGAAAACTGGGCTAAATGAGCTTAACGTTTACCTAGACCACGGACACAGCAGCACAGGTAAGGTCTTTATAAAAATTCAGTGGAATTTAATTCAAATTGGAACTGTGGACAATCTTATTTCTTAAAAAAAATGTATTCTTGACCACAGGCAGGGTTATTCAATGTTTATCAATAGTGACTTTATTTTGCACCTCGTCTTTCTTAGTACCCGTCCGGGTGATCTGCTTTATTTAGTTACTCTAATTGGGTTACGAGAGAAAGAGGTAGAATTTAGGGAAAATATATCTTAATTTGCATGGAGGGAGAATAGTAGCTCATTTATTAAGAATCGCCATCAATACTACCTACCGGGACTCGAGCCATAAATTCTGCCTCCCTGTTAAGCCCAACTAGACAAACTTGACCTAGTCCCTGTACCCAGTGAAGCGGGATATCCTGTCCTTAATGTCTGGAGGTACAACACAAAATAGGTGCTTTATACGTCATATGTTTTTACATCCTCACTCTAAGCAATCATATAAACCGTTTTTATAATTGATTCTACAATTCCTCTTTTCCTAGGTTAGTTTGTTACTGCTAGACAGAACATATAATTTCAATTATATTATAGTAGTTGGATTTTAAATTATTGGCTTTACACTGTTTAATGTATAATACTTTCATATATTACATTATTTTATTTAAGTCTGGCCCGTCTCGGTAACCACGTGGTCTAAGGTGCTACTCTTTAAATATATTGGACTATCAAAGATGGTGAGATAGGGATTCGATCCTGGTCGAGTGCACTGAGGTTATTTTTCCTAAATGGTTTTCAACTCTCCATCAACCCAAATGCAGGTGCACTTCTTCTAAATTAAGTCTTCCTAATATTTGACACTTTATTGCAATTACTATATAGTCGTATAACCCTAACGGCTAGTAAGACTTGGTGCTAAAGTACAATTATATTAAATTCTGCATTTTAAAATTAACAGATGAACGTGGGACTGCATTACGATTGTTTGAATATCTTTAAAGGATTGAAATGATATTATATTACCCACTCTGGTGTTCACACGAATTAAACTTGAGGGTTTTAAAACTGGGGGTCCCCATGATGCCTTTTTTTGCGGCACACGAAATTTGTTGGAAGAGTAATCTAGGCCTACTGTAATAAAAAAAAATGAAACGGAACGTTTTGCCTTGAGTGGGAAAATTCCATGAAAGCTTAATCTGATGTCCACTCAGTAATAAAGTTAATTACCCTCTATTTATATAACAATTTGTGTATCCACATGAAACACATTTCTTTCCACATTCAGCCAACAATGTCACAGCCCCCCTTCCCCTCCCCCAGACTTGTAGATTCAATTGCAGCCCTCAGTCAGTCTCTTAAGTTAATAACCCCTGAATTATAAAGCGTTACACTAGCAACAGACTAAATTACCTATATTGGTGGCTGCATAGTCTAAGGTGCCACCCTCGTATTAGACTAGACTGCCGATGAGAGTAATATTGGGGCACAAACCCCGGTAGAGTGTACTGAGGGTGGTACTTCCTAAATGGTTTGCCACGCTCCCTCGATGAAAATTAATGTACACTTCCCGTAAATTCATCCATCCTCACCACTAACCCACAAGCGTAGTTATTATATATGCGTATAACCTGAACCGGTTGTAAGACACTGTCCTAAAATAAAACACTAGATTTACGATGGTGTTTATATCTATGTTCAAATTATAGTCAGGTTTATTGAAGTTATATTTTCCGAAATATTTTCCTAATATCACTCCACGCAAAATTGGGAAGGTTTATTCTAAATTTTAGTATCACGAAACTTTATCGATATATTTTAATTTTGTGGATCAACCAAATGGGTAGTAAGAGAATACATACAATGTTTTAAATATTTAAAATGAATATTACATTATCAAAGCTTGATATTAAATGCAAACTAAGAATAAAGTTCTGTACCACAAATCACACTCCAATGCTTGCATCTCGATACAGACAATAAGAAATACTTCCTTAAAATGTATATAATACGGTAGTTCTTTATTTTTTTAGCTCCGCTTCATACTATACTCTCGAGCTATACGTATATATATTGATTACGATAATATGTTACGGATGAGGAAGGTTGAATTTAGAGGAATTGTTCCCACAATTTCTTGGTGGTAGAGTATAAAAGCATTTAGTAAATCCACCCCTCAGTTCACCGGACCAGGCTTTTAACCCCTATTTCCCCATCCTTGGCATTCAAGTATATTGTGAGAGTGACACCTTAGACCACGCAACCACCAAAGTGGGTCGTATTAGTTAAATAAAACAATGCAATGGTCGAGCTTTACACATTAATAACTGCACAAAAACTAACTTAAAAATACCAGAGTATGTGACCTCTCGACAATAGGTGATCAGTTAAAACCACACACAAGTGTGTACAGCCAGAGAGAAAGAGGAATAGAAAGAGTGAAGAAGAGATAAAGTGAGATAGTTCAAATGAAACAGAAAAAAAGGGGGAAGGTTTTGAGAATTAAATTTCCATGTGGTCATCATGGCCTGGAGGTTTAGAACGTCATGAGTTAGGAGTTAGCACTCGCCGGAGGCCACACCAGGGCGGGATTTTTCATTTCCTGCCACCTCTCCTTTAACCCCCCCCCCTCCCCCATCTACGCTTTCCCATCCTCTCTTCCGTGGCATGGATAAATAAAACAAGTGGTGTGAATTTTAGCCGCGATTCCTTCATTTTCAGCTGGATTAGTAGGGGGTACGGATGGGGAGGGGGTGTAGTTGGTGGGATGATCATTCGGTCTCATACGGAGAATCTACAAATATTTCCTGCACTTGAGAGGAGAAACCAGTGGCTTGCTTAACGTGATCAATAGAAAGAGAAAGCTTGATTGTTAAATTGTTTCAAAAGATATGGAACCATTTCGCTAGGAATGAAACCACATATTTTATGTATATTTAGTTATTAATCAAGACCATGACTACAGATATAATGCTTCCTATTAAGAATTTGTTTTGAGCCAATTTTTAATAAGTATATAGACTCAATTTTAATAAAAAATATTAAGTATCTGGTTGAAATTATTTAAACTCTTATTTTGCCTAAGAATTATTTTCTCCCTACGTCTTAGTAGTAAATCTTCCTAGTTGTACACGTAGATGCATAACGCTAACGGAATAAGAATGAATAACCCAGCAGTTTTGTGAAATATACTCGAATTTTCGTGGATCGATATTGGGTAACCTTTATGAAAAACACCTTCAGTACACCGGACTGGGATATGAACCTTCATCTCCCTGTCACTGGAAATGTATAGCTTAACACTAGAGTGATATTATAACATCCAACGAGACAAGTTATTAATTATTATTATTATTAGCACAGCGTCTTACTACCCGTTCGGGTTATTACGCACTTACGCTAATGTGTAATGGTAGGGTGATTGCGAGATGAAATGGAGGACCTACAGTTTAACGTGGGATCCGAACCACGGTTGAGGCCTGGCATTCCCGACAAGTTATTAAAGCAATTACAACTATACTATTGCCGATTATATAATTTAAGAAAATACCAAGTATGGATGCATGATTTTAGCGGATAATACAATTCCCTCTATGGGGGTGCTTATCATTATGCATGTCTATATATTATGAGACTAAGTTATTACAATTAAATCAATTAATCTACAATGATTGGGTTGATTTCTAACATAAAAACATATTTAGTTATTGTTTGTGTATTCTTTTGGCTCAAGAAATTAGTTTGACTACGTATTGGGGTTTTTTCTTACGTTAAAAATGTATTCACTTTTATTTATGTTAATTATATATTCACTTGCTTGTTTAGTAAATACTTCTTGTTTTATTACAATTACAAGGCGTTATTCCCAAATACTCTAGCTAGAATGATCGATACAAACAAATAATATTAATGGAGGTCTAACTTTGATATTTTAAAAATTAAATTTCATTTGTATTTATCATTTGTTTATAATATTTTAATACGGGCACTTAAAAACTGTAAAGGATTAATAACAGCTCAATTACAACTATAATGTCTGTTTTCTCTCCAATAGAGGTCCCCAATTGAGATTTGAACTAGAAATCACAGCATGCTATTACTGGAAATATACCAATGCCTCCATGATCTTGACCACATTAAAGTATACCATAAAGCATTTATAATGATAATTTTTAATATTTCTGTAAAAATTAGGTCTGTTGGCTTGTATAAATATACTTTAAGTTACTCTACATTAGCTAACAGGGCTTCTTAATTATTTTCCACTTGCTACCCCTCTTCACCCTAGAAAGTTTTCCGCAACTCCGGGTGTATAGTATATTAAATAGATATACAAATCAAACCTTTAATGATAATGATTAATAAAAATAATTTTCAAAACAATATAGATTTATAAAATCTTCATACAAATTAAACATTTACTGATAGTAAATAAAAAGAAATTTGATATAAAACAATTCTTTGGTATATACATTATTATACCATTTATTAAAGATGAAAGAAAATTTTAATTCTAATTAAATGGATATGCTTGTTTATTTTTATATAAGGAATTAAACCATGGCTGAATATTTGTTATTGCAGAAGGTAAAGCATCTTCAATGTTTTTCAGAGTTGATAAATATTTTGATTTTATAATCTTCAATGTTGAGAACATCACTTTGCATAGATAAGTAGTACAAAATGGTGGAAATATGTTTAGGGCCATTTCAGAAATGTTTGAAAATTCTATCTTAATCACAAACCAAAATTTATTTAATGTTTTCTAGGAAAATCAAACTTTAAACCTGTGTCACTTGATAAATTGATACTTAGATGCAGAGGAATAGCCGTAGGAAAACATTAAAAGTTTATATTTTCCTTAAATGATGACCTGGCGGTCTAGGGGTAGGGTGTCAAACTTCTGTGCTTGCGGCCGGGGTTCAATCCTCGGTCCCAGCACAGATTTATCTGATTACCAAACCCTTCCTTCACCTCTGACAAGACATCTTGTGAATGTGGGGAATGCCAGGCCTCCACCGTGGTTCGGATTCCACGTTAAACTGTAGGTCCTCCATTTCATCTCACAATCACCCTACCATTACACATTAGCTTAAGTGCGTATAACCCGAACTGGTAGTAAGACGTGGTGCTAATANGATTTATCTGATTACCAAACCCTTCCTTCACCTCTGACAAGACATCTTGTGAATGTGGGGAATGCCAGGCCTCCACCGTGGTTCGGATTCCACGTTAAACTGTAGGTCCTCCATTTCATCTCACAATCACCCTACCATTACACATTAGCTTAAGTGCGTATAACCCGAACTGGTAGTAAGACGTGGTGCTAATAATAATAATAATAATAATAATAATATTTTCCTTAATCAAACTATTATGTTTTTGCAAGAGCAGAAAACTTTATATCTACAATAAAAACACTGCAATTCATAGCATACAATAGTCTCGATTCAGAGCCGAAGTGTTTCTGGCAACGTTTGTTGGCGTTTCGTGGCGTGCAGTGCAAGATGCACATGTTTTGTGTTCAGAACCAAGGCTGCAGTAAAGTCGTGTGATACAACACAGGCTAGCGCTGCCAGAAGCACCTCGGACTCATCACGCATTTGATTTTGAATTAATTTTTAGTTGTAACGCGTTCGTAAACCTTTTTTGTGACCAAATTTTTCGTGACCCTCACATTCACTTTCCGCGACCCCCATCCGACTCCCACAGTTTAAGAAGGCCTGAGCTATGTCACTAATGACGTAACTATAGTACAAAAATGAAGGATAGAGGTGATGTAAAATCAATTAGATCGTCTGAAGCAATTAAAAATAAAATGTCAACTGCTTATTGAACGTAGACCTAAGGTTTTGAGCAGTGAACAGCACTGACAAGACTTTTAGCTTGAAGCTTTGCCTAGCCATATATGGAGAATTGGTTCTTTGACACCTATTCTTACAGCCCATCTAGACAGTACAAATTTAAAATCCGATATTCGGGTAGGGTTGACGAAGATATAATATATAAAATGTATATTCGCATTCACGTTAAGGGAGAGTGGGGAACCATTTTATATAAACCATCCTCATTGTACAACTGCCAGGACTCGAAACCCAACCTACTGTTCCTGGCAAAAACATATCAGATGAGCTTGATTTTTAGTATGCGTGTCCACCAATAAAAGGAGTACTTTTATTACGCATCGAATAGATATGGCTTCAACGAATCTAGGTAATATAGAGTTTTGAAAACAGCTGATTTAAAGGTGACTTTAATTTGAATCAAAATATAGTCTCAGATCATCTACACGCTACGCCATAATATATTTTGTTTCCTATTGCTGGCTGGGCAATTTTTCCATCTTACACCTGAGCGATCTTACGTTGCGCATGCGCATAACGCAGCTTGGGCTACTTGTTGAACAGACAAAGTTCTGGTTTGGTGAAAATAACCAAATAAATGATTAGGTTTTGTTTTCAGTTTGTATCAAGTGTATTCAAGTTATATTCCATTTAGGTTTTATATTTAAAAAAGCGTTATTATATTAAAATAGAATCGTAAATTGAACAATTATAACCTCCAACTTTTAGATTTTCTTCTTCTTCTAAAACGGCTGCTAATAGCAGCAGCTCATATTCATCATTAGTATCAACTGAGCTCAAAACATTTTGGAGAATGCCATAATTTAATTTAACTGGAGCATATCATAAATAAATCACAGTGAATTTTGGAGGGAAAAGAGGAACCTTAGCTTAGTGTGACAATGAGTGTAAAACTAAACTGACAAAACCTTCTTACAGCATGGCATATCATAGTAGTTTAATATTTTAAATATAAGTCTAAACATATTGTAGGCGAAACTTATCAACAGAATTATGATGATTTAAAAAGTTCAAATTTTGAATTTTAAATTTATTAAAAAGAATAAAATACACGAAAGCGAAAATATATACTTCTGATATAAAATCAAAAGGATAAAAACCTAAATGTAGCCTTCATCTATCAGATAAATAGATGTTTTGAAAGGCCTACAACAGAAATTTTTTAAGATATTGTACGATTGCCTTCTAGAGTCTTTTGCAAGTTATCAAAAACATTTTAAAATACTTTAAACTCTTAAAATTGTCTACATTTTGTCGAAAAGAATTTTAAAGAATATTAAACCATATCATAAATATTCTGTGATTTCTAAACGTCTGCACCCTCTCTCAATTCTCTCCCATGTGCTAGTTTATAGATCGTAGCTGACAACATTGTAAACACATACCTACTTTAGTGATCACATGATCTAAGCCAGGCGTCATTATTGAAATATAATGGACTACTGATGATATTGGGGTTCAATACTGGTCGGGTATAATGAGGGAGTTTCTCCCTTAATGGTTGTATACTCTACCTCCATGTAAATGCACGTACACTTTATCTTTATCAACCTTTACTCATCCCTAATACATTATCGTTATTAATACATATGCGTATAATCTGAACAGAGAGTAAAATGCGGTGATAAAAAAAATCTGACACAAGCTGTATTACACTTTCAACTTGCAGAATAAACGTCAGTCTAAACTAAATAATACTTGTTTTTTTCTTAATTTCTGTAAGACTCAATATAGCAAACGTTATATACATTTATATAGCTTGAGCTCTGAATAATTCTGCTTGTATTATTAAGGGTGCATCTAATTGAAGGGATATATTCTCATGTTGAAGAATTTATAGTGGAGTTAGTAGTTCTTAAATTTAAAGACCACTGAAAAATTATCAATTATCATAAAATTTTCTTATGTGACCATTTTAAAAATTGTCTTTGGTTTGTTTTATAAAATACTAGATCTATGCATAATAGCTTTATTTGATATCAGAAGTGCAAATTATAGCGTTAAATATAAAAAAATTGCTTCTTTCACCTATTCGTGCTTTATTTTTAAATTGTAGTATTTAAATACAAAAACTTAAAATATAGTGGTTTTAATTATATAGAAATATTTTGGCCCCTTTCATCACAATTTTGGAAAGAACGTTATCTCGAAAGATCAAACTCTTTTTTTAAATAATGCAGGATTTTGGAGGGTCTCTTTAAAATTATTCTATATTCTCCCTTTAATAAATTGGGAACGGCTTTCAAGATTATAATCATTACATAAGTCCTTTTCAAAACCACTAGCAATAATTTAAAATATGTGACTATAGCCAGGTCTATTTAATAACACAGTTTTAGTATTGGTAAATTGGTTACAGATATAAATCATAATCCCATGTTATCAGACTTAAATGTGAACCTGTCGTCTTATTCTTCTTACACATTTTTTTGTTAACGAGTTACACTATATAACCGTCCCGGCCAGCAGCGTTTAGTTTCACTAAGAGGTTGGAATTAGAAGGATAACATTAAGAGTAAATTTACCCACGTTTGCGTTGAAGTAAAAGTGAGAATCACTTAGAGGAAAACAACAAGTAAACTCGTCCGGGATTCAAGTCCCGAACTCTCGTCAGAATTGGCGAGCTTGACTTTTAGTCATTGCACTTAATAATGCGATTATTTGTGTTCTTAATAGAAAGTAAATCCTTTAATGAACGGCTAAATTTTGGTACAAACAAATAGATACTTATATTTCCTAGTCAATTTAATTTCTGCTAACAACGCCAAATATGGTCCAAGAGAGGTAAAAATTATCATTCTATGAAAAGACAACACTTTTTTTGTAGTAATTGTGACACTGGCTTAATTTTAGATGCTTAGTAGCCCTACCATTCTCATTCAATATTTAGTTCAGTTTTAATTACTAAAAACATGAATAGATATTTTAATTAACTCATGCACTGGGCTCCATACTAAGTTAAGAGTATATTAACTAGCTTAACCTGTATAACTCAGTGTTAGGAATTTATTATGAAAGTCTAAATAAAAGAATTGATACCCACTAGACTGCTGATCATGGGGCATTGAAGGTTCGAATCCTGGTCGAGTGTATGGTGGTTATTCCTAAATAGTTGCCCACCATACTTGCATGAAAATGCGGGTACATTTCCTATAAACTCAACCTTCCTCATCCTTAACACACTATAGTTTTTAGTACAGGGCATAACCTTAACTAGTAGTGAGACAGGCTGCAAAGCATAAAAGTTTGTATCAATTAAAAAGGTGTAATTTTACATTTGTATTCTTTTTTTTATTCAACCGTAAGCTGAAATATTTTAAATCTTTCTTTAGGGGAGGGGGGGCTTTTAAGAATAAAATAATTAATTTGTCTCTTAGATTAACGAGACAAGATGGCTAAACAAACGAATTGAATAACAAACGGATAGTTAGACTAACAAACGTGTGGAAAGATAAAATGTTTTGCTTTTACAATAACTAGAGTCCGCAGTTTTGTTATTCGAAGAATGAAGTATTCCAGCCTTCTCCAAATTGTTCGAACTTATTTAGCAGAACATTTCCAAACAAAAGCCTATCTTTATTTATGGAAACAATCGAAATGGTAAACACGATGCTAAAATAAAGGGGACTGTTCCAATGCGCCACCCAAGTAGTTGTAGTGAAAGAAACTTGGCGTCTGTGGCCGTTGGCTGTAAACTTGGTCACGCCTTTGTTGTCATGTCACACGCAGGCAGACTAGGCGAGTATAAATTAAGCACACAGTAAACAAACAAAGAATAGAATTGATGATGCAGACAATGAGTCCCCGCAAATATCACAACTCAACCCTCTGACTGCTTTGGCATTTCATTTCTTATTCTATTTTTGAGAGAGGGGTGTATTTAGTGTGTCATTTCTAAACGCATTACTCTACTTACTAAAACGATGAAGATTTTCCAATGATCACGTAGTCTAAGACGTCACGCTTCACAATATACTGTACTGCTGATGACTGGGGGATCTGGGTTAAAATCCTCATTGAGTGTATTGAAGTTACGGGGGGTTTACCTAAAAGGTTCTTCCAGTTTCCCCCCTACCAAATGCAAGTAATTTTCCTCTAAATTAAACATTCTCACGTAGTTCAGTATATATGGAACATAGACTACATCAAACTCGTATATTCTGGCCTGTCAACAATGAGAAGGTCAAGAATCAGGTCCAACCTTGTGAACCTAATTTTTTTTATGAAACAGTTTACCACTTTCCTTCTACGAAAATGTGGTGACGTTTCCCGATAAGGTCTAGCTTCCTAATAGCTACGCCCTTGAGTGTAAATATGCGAATATCCCAACAGGGTAGTAAGACGCAGCTCAAAGGTAAAAAAAATTAATTACATTTAATGACAGACAACCAATCTTGGCACACAGAAACTATTATAATATGTGGGTAATTGGAAAAACATAATACATAGGAACAAAGTAGTTTTAAGAATCAACTTTTTATTCGAAAAAGGTTTCAAGTGGTCTGGTTACCAAACACTCAACTACGTTGTCAAACTTGAGAATATTAGTTTTTAGCAGATTTTAGTTTTTATCAAAGCATTGACGCTATTGTCCCGCGTGGGCAAGTAAGCGAGAGAAGTCAAAATTAATTTAAAATATTTATATTTTTAAAATTTAAAACTTAATTAATGGAAACGTATGGAGGAGTGGAAATGTTTATCCTCTTATATCTATTTTATATCGAATATTTTTTTATTTCATATTAAAGATTAATTTAAAAAAATTCCTTTCTAAATAGATGGCATTTGCTTGAGATATTTCCGTTTGGATATGTTTTTAAAATTTATTAACAATATTTACTGAGTTCACGTTTCCTTGATAACATTCTCACTACTTATTTAAATTTTGTCCTTTGATTCTTGTATCCGCGGATTTGCAATTCGTTCTCTTGACACCACGCCACGCCACGCCACATCACATCACACCACGCCAAACACGCCACCAGCACTGCTCACGTTTGATATCTCACGTAGGACAGTGACCTAATCTATTTACCTTTTCAGGCAATGGTCCTGGTTAACTTTTCTGGGGGTGAGAGACTAGATCTTGTGAAATAAAGAAATGTTTTATTATTATTTTATTATTTAGCACCGCGTCTTACTACCCGCTCGGGTTATACGCTTTAAGTACTAATTACTCTAATGGATTAGGAATTGGGAAGGTTTTTGAATTAGAGGAAGTGAACCCGCATTTGCGTGGAGGGAGAGTGGAAAACCATTTAGGAACCCCCCCAGTTCACCCGACCGAGATTTGAACCTCAATCTCCCCGTCCTCAGCAGTCGAGCTCAACACGAATAGCGCGTTAGCCAACTACGCCACCGAGGCGGGTAATAAAGAAATTAATAAATGTAAATAATTCTGGTGAGAGGGAGGTTAAGTAGGCCTACAAATCCGGATGTATTGGGATAATTTTTATCGACTGATTTTCCAATCTCTCTTTACTTAATTGAGGGGGCATTTACTCTATATTACACCTTCCTCGCCCATTTTATAATAGTGTGTCTATGCAGCTAGTCCATGTGATTAGAAGGACACCGTTCACAAAATATAACTGAGAATAAACGTCCTGGTGATAAAATCAAATCTTATATATGATACCAACTCAATTCTATACACAGTAATACAAAATAGAATCACACTCTTGGGTGGATATTTTTCACACATGTTTGGTTGGTAAAATAATTAGTTTTTATTTGGTATTAATTCCGTAACCATTTCCTTTATATAACAAATTTCTTATACAAGCGATTTTACAGACATAAAGCCTGCTTCAGTAGCTGTAGTACAAATGAATTAAAGAAAAATTTTCTAAGTATGAATATGTTTTAAGTCTTGTATTTATTTAAGTTATTTAATGTGCATTTTTTGAACCTACTCATTATATAAGAACACCAGAATTTCTATGAGCGAGAGCAAAAAAGGCTATACCAATTTTCCCGGTAGATGTATTTTCACACACCTTCCAGAGATCTTTTACATGCCACCATCCACATGGGACCGACAGCCTTACTTCCCCTTCGAAGGAAGTTGCGCCCCGGATGTTTAAAGCTCAATAAAGTCCATCGACCCAGGCTGGGTTGAACCCATGAATATTTGGTCCTGAGATGAGCACTTTTCGCCCAAGACCACCAAGGTCAAACAAATAGTCTCGTTGTCATTCTCGTGTTAGACGGGCTTGCTGATGACGGGGAGATCAGGACTCAAATCCCATTCTGTTCTACTGAGGCTGGTTTTACCTAAATAGTTTCCCATTCTCCTTCTACGCAAATGCGAGTAGATTAACTATAAAATGCTTTCTTCCTCATCCCTACGCCATTATAGTAACTACTATAAATGCGTATAGCCTGAACAGGTATTGTTATAATTATAATTATTATTATTAGCACCGCATCTTACTACCTGTTCGGGTTATACGCACTTACGCTAATGTGTAATGGTAGGGTGATTGTGAGATGAAATGAAGGACCTACATCTTAACGTGGAATCCGAACCACGGTGGAGGCCTGGCATTCCCCACACTCACAAGATGTCTTGTCAGAGGTGAAGGATGGGTTTGGTAATCAGATAAATCTGTGCCGGGACCGAGGATTGAACCCCGGCCGCCAGCATAGAAGTCTTGACACCTTACCCCTAGACCGCCAGGTCACCAACAGGTAGTAAGACAAAGAGATGACAAAAAAACAGGCTTCAAGTTGTGGCCGACTACACTTTAGAGAAAAAAGAATTCTAGCTATGTAAATATACCCGCTTCGGTGGCCACGTGGTCTAACGCTCTCCTTTCTTAAATAGACTATACTGCCGACTACGGGGATATCAAGGTTTAAATCTCGGTTGGGTTTATTGAGGATAGTTTTTCCAAAGTGATTTTCCCCTCTTCCTCGAAGAAAATGCGGCTACACTTCATATTAATATAGCCTCCCGAGTCCCAGAGCCATTATCATAATTATTACTATATAAGCGTATAACCCGAATGGGTAGTATGGACCGGTGCTAAAAAAAACTACGATAATATTGTCACACCCGTATTAGTACCCAATAGGTTTAGACGCCTATGTACTAATAACGCTTATGGGTTAGGGACGAGGAAGGTTCAATTTAGAGGAAGTGTATCCACATTTGCTTGATGATATAGTGGTAAGCCATATAGTAAAACCCGCCTCTGTGGCGTATTTGGCTAACGCGCTTGTCGAGTTGAGCTTGACTGCTGAGGACGGGGAGATCGAGGTTCGAATCTCGGTCGGGTGAACTGGGGGCGGTTTTTCCTAAATGGTTTTCCACTCTCTCTACACGCAAATGCGGGTTCACTTCCTCTAATTCAACCTCCCCAATTCCTAATTCATTAGAGTAATTAGTACTTAAAGCGTATAACCATAACGGGTAGTAAGACGCGGTGCTAAATATTATTATTATTATTCATATAGTAAAAACCGCCCCCAGAACATCCGACCAGGATCGGGACACGATATTCCCGTCATCGGCATTCTAGTCTATTTTCGAGAGTAGCGCATTAGACCGTGACGGCACCGAAGTGGATAGCTACGCTAATAAAGTTGGCCTTTTATTCGAAGTAGAGTGGGTAACTGTCCAGTAAAACACTCCCGCTGTACATGCGACTGAGATTCAAACGCCAATCAGCACGTATCTCGTAAATATGACTAAAGAGTCAGACAAATTGTTCACGTGCTCACCGATACGGCTTAGGTCAGATCTCGGATACACTACACTTCCCATCCCTACGCCATAGATTAAGATTTAAATAAGTGTTTTTGGTTCAAACTAATGGTATTGTGCTGTAAGGTGCTAGTCTTGCAATTAACTAGAATATCGGGGACGAGAGGTCAAAATTCGACCCTAAAATTGTGCACCGTGTGTGGTTTTCACATAAGACAAATTTTCACTTATGCGTACTATACATTTTGTTATGCCAATTTGGGTGTACTACTTGTAAATTAATTTGCTGATCTAGACCCCTATGTTAATAACCATAGTATTAATCGTAATAATAATAATGTCTGATTACTAAACCCTTCCTTCACCTCTGACAAGACATCTTGTGAATGTGGGGAGTGCCAGGCCTCCACCGTGGTTCGGATTCCA
>CABFVX010003605.1:23452-76124 GCA_902151425.1 Timema shepardi | reverse complement strand
ATTTATCTGATTACCAAACCCTTCCTTCACCTCTGACAAGACATCTTGTTAATGTGGGGAATGCCAGGCTTCCGCCGTGGTTCGGATTCCACGTTAAACTGTAGGTCCTCCATTTCATCTCACAATCACCCTACCATTACACATTAGCGTAAGTGCGTATAACCCGAACGGGTAGTAGGACGCGGTGCTAATAATAATATTATTTATTTATTTGAGGTATTTAGCGTGCTCTCTATAAACCGACTGATTTTATCAGCACATTAGAATTTTCTATGAAGGAAATGGAAAGAATCTAGGCCTGCCAATTTTGCCGGGTAGCTTTTCTCACAGACATTCCAGGGTTCTCTTGGTTGCCACAATCGACATGGTACCGACGGCCTTATTTCAACTTCAAAGGAAGTTGTGCTACGGATTGTTATCGCTCAAGAACAATCGCGGCAAGCACTTCACCCCAATACCACCGAAGTCAACGTCACATTGTTTATTTATTTCCTTGAATAAAATTAGAATAATCCAGAGAATAGTGTAAGGTTATCTTAGAACTGCACATTTTGTACGGTGCCACATGACTTCCACTGGACGATAAGGATCCTGTCCATCTTGAAGTGGTTCATTGCTAGTTGCCATATATTGTCCATGTTAATGCTGGCTCATTTTCTCTGATTAATCTTCTTATTTCAACCTATTAGAGTAGGGCGTTAATAACCTTGATATCGAGCATACTACTGTATAAATCTGGTGAAGTATTTTTTTAAAAGATTGTATCATGTGCAACATAACAATACTTTGGATGGAATTTGTTAAACCATATCCAAACAAATTAGCTTCACAATGTCTAGTTGAGAAATGAGATCGAAAAATAAAATCCATTTCGTAAATTTTAAAATTTTACTTTAAAAAAAAAGTCAATTATTTAAGTGGAATGAATGTAATGTGGTTTAGCTCAAGTTAATTTATCCCAAATACGTTGAGGAGGTTGCCTTTGTCAGCGAGATATTATCAATTGATCTCAGGCCACACGAGTGAAAACACCAAGGTCTGTGTCGTTTTATGGAACTACTTCTCTATTATGTCTAAACTTTTACTCCCTTTCACTCTTTGCCTACAACCACCCATTTTCATGTCAGTAAGAAAGAAAGGAAAGAAAACTACGCCGATTCTTATCTCAAGATAAAGAGAAAAACTCACAGATAATTCTCAAAGATATTACAACTTTCTGTTGGAAGCCTATAAAATAATTTGTCTATTTGGTAGAGAAAAGTTAAATACAGAGACCTTTTTCATCAATTCTGCTCTAATAGTTCCGCAAACATGATTAAAAATAGGCTAAAAATAAGTTTGCGTAATAATTTCACACACTGTTTTATATAAATAAAAATAAAAATATAGTGTTGCTAAAGAAAAAGAGCCCTGTTGAAATTTTCTACTTTATTTTAGAGTGAACCATGTTTTGAAATAACGGATCTTAAACTAAATAATATCGTGTTAGAGTTGAACAATTTCCCTCTAACCGAGGCAGCCCTATAGACACCTGAAACTTTATAAAATGGTTTCCAATATAGCAATATCACGTATCTACGACAGATCTTTGTGGTTGAAACTGTCACTGACCCTGGGTGTTTATTTGTAAAGATACGTTAATGATTCAATATTTTAATTATTAAACCTCTATGAATACATCACCATTCACCTGGGATTCAATAAACTGACATTTTTTTAAACCGAAAACGGTTCATCTCTATTTGCTATTATTTGTTTTTATTTAGAGTTTGGAAACAGCTAATGATCCAGATCAACTCCCAACTCACTAATTGATGGCTTTATGTATAAATGTGATAGTTTTTTGTGCCACCCTTTCCAAACTAGCCCCTTCCCCTACTTAGTATGCTACAAGCAGCTACTGGGGAAAATTGTCACCCCTCATCATTTTAAGTTAAAAGTGTGTTATCCACTATTCCCAATAAATATTGACTTTTTAATATATTTATGGTGACCTGGTGGTCTAGGGGTAAGGTGTCAGACTTCTTTGCTGGCGGCCGGGGTTCAATCCCCGGTCCCGGCAAAGATTTATCTGATAACCAATCCCTTCCTTCACCTCTGACAAGACATCTTGTTAATGTGAGGAATGCCAGGCCTCCACCGTGGTTCGGATTCCACGTTAAACTGTAGGTCCTCCATTTCATCTCACAATCACCCTACCATTACACATTAGCGTAAGTGCGTATAACCCGAACAGGTAGTAAGACGCGGTGCTAATAATAATAATAATAACGTATTTATATCTTTTATTTAAATAATTTATAGACCCATGAACCTTTTAAGAATTGAAAAAAAAATTGGATTTGGAATGGCACAATTATTTTTTAGGGTCGCTGTTTGTGTATAAATACTGTGGAATCGACAATATTTTTTTTCAGGACCATAACCAAGTGGTAGGAGTAGAAAGTTGATTATTCAACGTTTACACTTCCCCCAAAAGTATTATTAATAACACAAATTTGGCATTCTTCTTCAATGCTTCGGTTAGTAGTTATACATAAAACCCCTTATTTTGTAAAAAATAAATTTTAGATTGTTCCAATAATTTTTTAATGTTAACCAGCATAGCTTAATTGAGTATATAGATTTGAGGCTATCCTTTTTATTTTACTTTATTGCGTATACGAAGCATGTAAAATGTATTGTAGCTCGGAATAAAAGTTTCAGAGAATGATGACAATGTAGTTTTTATCTGCTCCCGATTCCAAAAAAGGTTTTTTTGTTAGCGTGGAATCATACTTCAGGTATATAGGATCAATACATGTACATATATGTGTGTGTATTGGTGACCTGGTGGTCTAGGGGTAAAGTGTCAGACTTCTGTGCTGGAGGTCCGGATTTCAATCCTCGGTCCTGGCACAGATTTATCTGATTACCAAACACTTCCTTCACCTCTGACAAGACGTGTATTAATCACAACTTGTGAATGTGTGGAATGCCAGGCCTCCACCGTGGTTTGGATCCCACGTTAAACTGTAGGTCCTCCATTTTATCTCACAATCTCTCTACCATTACACATTAGCGTATGTGCGTACAACCCGTACGGTTAGTAATACGCGATGCTAATAATAATTATGTACACATGCATGCACTTGAAATTATCTATATAAACACTTTTATAAATATAAATCAGTTATTCTTTTTTTTCAAGTTTGACATTTAAATATATTTCAGTGCTATTTTAACACATTATGAATGGCAGGAGGGACATAAACCAATCCAACAAACAAGCTACTATTTCGAGAACAATTTTTTGAAAATATTTATTAAATTTTACTTGTATTTAGATAGAATAGTAATTGTAAATGCGTTCAATAAATCCAAAGACAGCTAAAGGGCATCAAATATTTTCTAAATTTTGACACATCAAGATGTAAATTCATAAACAGTTTGAAAAATGTCCCTAATAGTTGATATTTAAGAATTTATTTATCTTTCCAAAAGCTTCCTTTAAAATATTAGCAAATAATCTAAATAAATGAATATATTTATCTGAAATATCAAACACTTAACGATCTGGTTATGATAAAGTTGGTGCAGTAATATTCTTTACTTCATCTATTTTTTTTTTTTTTAATTCGTCACCCTACCCCCCCAACCTTACCATTGTCGACTTAATCGCACTCCAATACCCACACACACCGGTCTGAAAACCATTCAAGCCAATTGCATTTCCCCAATTCACACTCATCTCTCCTCATCCCCCGTCCAACATCCCTACCCCTTATCATCCCTCTGTCGCTGTTTCCGATCACAGACTCCGCTGTATGCTAATGACAGCCGCGCTTGGCTCAGTTGGCTCTCGTACAGTCACTCCCGGAAAATAGTGGAGCCCATCGGTAGATATCGAGAAAATTATTATTATTAACACAGCTTCTTACTACCCATTCGGGTTGTACGCACTTACGCTAATGTGTTAGGGTAGCGTGAATCTGAGATGAAATGGAGGACCTACAGTTTGACGTGGGATCCGAAACACGGTGTATGACTGGCATTCCTCACATTCACAAGCTGTGATTAATACAAGTCTTGTCAGAGGTGAAGCAAAGGTTTGGCAAACAGATAAATCTGTGCTGGGACCGAGAATTGAACCCCGCACCACCATGATAGAAGTCTGACAACTTACCCCTAGACCGCCTGGTCACCAAATTCGAAAAAAAACATGACCCATTCTTAGCTCATTTCTAGCATAGTAAGAAACGTATTAATAATACTTAGCACCACGTCTTACTACCCGTTTGTATTATACGCTAGGTACTAATTATGCTAATGAATTATGAACGGGTAATAGTTCAATATAGAGGAAGTGATCCCGCATTTGCGTGAAGGGAGAGTGGAAAACCATTTAGGAGAAAACAGCCCCAGTTCACCCGAGCGAGATTCGAACCTTGATCTCCCTGTCCTCGGCAGTCTAGCTCAACACGAAACTAGCGCATTAGCTAACAACGCCATTGAGGTGGGTTATAAACCTATTAATACCGTACCTGTATTGGTAGAAAATAATATGTAACAATAGGTATGGATATAGAAATAACAAGCAGGAAATTTTACCCGTGTAAGTTTTTAGTGATTTAAAAAAAAGTGTTTTCTTTACATTATTAGAATATGTGAGTTTGTCTCGCAAAAAAAAAAATAGCTATAATATTATAATTTATAATATACAATAACATTAAATCACCAAAATTAAATGTGAAATAATCACCCATAGGTTTTTCATATTCTTACCCAAAGGGAAGAACTCATTTGAGTCTCCTATTCTTTGATTGGTTTTTTTACTCTTGCCTTTGTATTCTTTCGGTTTTATACAAATATATAGGGTCTATATTAAATTAATAGCAATGTACAGTAAAGTAATAGGTTGGGGATGGACATTAGTGTCGCTTTCTCTCAATTATTAAAGATTGGAGGGACAGAATAAAACCATTCTGACCTTAAATCAAAGGATAAAAAAATATTTCGTAACAAATTAAATGAATAAAACAAATTATACACGCTTCAGTGGCCGAATGGTCTAAGGCGTAATTATACTGGCTTGTTGAAGATTGAGAGATCGAGGTCCGAATCCCAGTCGTGCCTGATGAGAGTAGCTTTTCCTAAATGGTTTTCCATTCTCATTTCAAGCAAATTTGGCTAGGTTACCCCTAAAATGCTTAATACCTTCTTCGGCGGCCATGTGGTCTAACGCGCTAATCTCATGTTGGACTAGACTTCCAATGATGGGAAGATCAGGGTTCAATTCTGGTCAGGTGTGCTGAGTTTTTTCTTTATTGTAATTTCACTCTCCTTCCACGCAAATGTGAGTGCATTTCCTCTAAATTAAACCTTCCTAATCCATTAGTGTAATTAGTACATATATGTGTGTGTATTGGTGACCTGGTTGTCCAGGCGTAATTTTTCAGACTTCTGTGTTGGGGGTCCGGGTTTCAATCCTCAGTCCTGGTACAGATTTATCTGATTGCCAAACAATTCCTTCACCCCTGACAAAATGTGTATTAATCACAACTTGTGAATTTGTGGAACGCCAGACCTCGGCCGTGGTTTGCATCCCACGTTAAACTGTAGGTCCTCCTTTTAATCTCACTATCACCCTACCATTACACATTGGCGTAAGTGCGCACAAACCAATCGGGTAGTAAGCCGCGGTGCTAAAAAACAAAAACAAACTTAATACCTCATTCCTACCTATTAGAGTAATTATAATAAATGCGTATAACCTAAATAGCTAGTAAGACACAGTGATAAAAAAATTAGGAAGAATTATCTCTATACGTCAGGGTTCCGAAAACGGTGTACCGCGGGGAGCTAGGTGTGCCGTGCGGTCACAGGCCGGAGTGCCGCGTGTCGTGTTCAATAAGAACACGAATGAAGTAGTACTAGCGGTGGGCGTACATCATGCACATTTCTTACTTACTCGTTCGTACTAATATTTTAAATACATCTGATCTAATTAAAACCTTTAACGCGAGGTTAGAACTATGGCTTAACCAAATTACTAATGGTTTGAAACTAAATGTTCCCCAATGTTAAACAAGCGTGACCATAAAAAATAACTTAAACTTTTAATCTTGTAACATTTGTAGTTACTTCAAGGAAATAAAAATCTATACTTGCCTAATTCTTATCAACCGTTGAACTACGTTCGTAATCTATTTTCTTGTACTGCGGTGCGTAGGCCTATCCAAAAACAAAACAATGTGCCGCAAAATGTATATTGTTAGGTGCGTCATGATCTTGAAATGTCTATGGAACATTGATGTAGGTCATATAAAAAGTTGTTTTCATTTATGCATTGCTCCAAACACGGTTCCTTTTTTATGAATAAATCAGTTCACTGTTTCTCTCACGATAATAGAAGTGTTCGCTTTGAGCGGATTATTTTAGAGGGAGGATGAGGCTACGTTATGACAGTCCAGTCTACTGAGAGAGAGAGAGAGAGAGAGAGAGAGAGAGAGTGGTTGACCTCGATAGTTTTGGGGTAAAGTGCTGACCCTAGGACTCAAAGTTCGCGGGCTCAAAACCAGCTGGAGTCGACAGATTTTACTTGAGCGATAAAAAAAAATCCGTAGCAAAACTTACTTCATATGGGAAGTAAAGCTAATCGCCTACTAAGACGCACCGCGCGGAAGCGCCATGTGGAACATTCACCAAACTATCGTGGTACTTGGGATGAGATAGGTTAAATAGGGGGAATATTCTTTAAACTTATATTACCACCTCTTCGTCATTCATTATGAAAATCCAATAAACTCTAATATATTTTACAAGTTGTTTAGAGTACTTTAAACTCAGCTTAAATGGCTGAATTCATTTGCACATAATAGTATTTTGTTTGAGAAGTGATGCATATTTTTTTTGTTAAAGTAAGTTTTTTGAAGTTGATAGATTTAGGTCAAAATACTATAGTAAATATTTACCTTCTGTTTATCACTTTCCTTCTCTATTTTTAATTAATTAAATCTACTAGGAAAAACACAATGAGAAAATGTTTTTATAATTATCTGGTAGCTATACAAAATTTTAACATAATTTAATGTGCATCTTACTTAACAAAACCAACAAAAGGAATAACCCGCTTCGGTGGTCGCATGTTCTAACGCGCTACGTTTGCATTCGGTGTTGGACTAGATGGCGGAAGATGGGGTGATCGGGTTTGGATTCCGTTCAGGTACACTGATGTTGGTTTTTCCTAAATGGCCATTCTTAGACGAAAATGCTGGTGGATTTCCTCTAAATTAAGCCTTCCCAATCCCTAAATCATTAGTGTAATTAGTACATAGAAATATAAACTGAACGGGTAAGATGTGGTGCTAAAAAAAAGTACGAATAGAATACAAAACTCTCACAATCTACGCCATGATGTTTTGAAGTTCTAAACATTTCAGCACTAAGACAACGCACCCGAATGGTGTCGGAATGACACGAGAGCGTATTCCTACTTTGGCTACTTCCACAACCCCACCCACTAACGTACCCAAATGGTGTCGGAATGACACGAGAGCGTATTCCTACTTTGGTTCCTTCCACAACCCCCGCCCATTAACGCACCCAAATTGTGTCGGAATGACACGAGAGCGTATTCCTACTTTGGTTACTTCCACAACCCCACCCACTAACGTACCCAAATGGTGTCGGAATGACACGAGAGCGTATTCCTACTTTGGTTCCTTCCACAACCCCCGCCCATTAACGCACCCAAATTGTGTCGGAATGACACGAGAGCGTATTCCTACTTTGGTTACTTCCACAACCCCACCCACTAACGTACCCAAATGGTGTCGGAATGACACGAGAGCGTATTCCTACTTTGGTTCCTTCCACAACCCCCGCCCATTAACGCACCCAAATTGTGTCGGAATGACACGAGAGCGTATTCCTACTTTGGTTACTTCCACAACCCCACCCACTAACGTACCCAAATGGTGTCGGAATGACACGAGAGCGTATTCCTACTTTGGTTCCTTCCACAACCCCCGCCCATTAACGCACCCAAATTGTGTCGGAATGACACGAGAGCGTATTCCTACTTTGGTTACTTCCACAACCCCACCCACTAACGTACCCAAATGGTGTCGGAATGACACGAGAGCGTATTCCTACTTTGGTTCCTTCCACAACCCCCGCCCATTAACGCACCCAAATTGTGTCGGAATGACACGAGAGCGTATTCCTACTTTGGTTACTTCCACAACCCCACCCACTAACGTACCCAAATGGTGTCGGAATGACACGAGAGCGTATTCCTACTTTGGTTACTTCCACAACCCCACCCACTAACGTACCCCAATGGTGTCGGAATGACACGAGAGCGTATTCCTACTTTGGTTCCTTCCACAACCCCCACCCACTAACGTACCCAAATGATGTCGGAATGACATGAGAGCGTATTCCTACTTTGATCCCTTCCACAACCCCACCCACTAACGTATCCAAATGGTGTCGGAATGACACGAGAGCGTATTCCTACTTTGGTTCCTTCCACAACCCCCGCCCACTAACGTACCCAAATGATGTCGGAATGACACGAGAGCGTATTCCTACTTTGGTCCCTTCCACAACCCCCGCCCACTCAGGCGCACTGCGAGGCACCAAAACGAAATAATGCTTCTTTAGAAACCTCAAGGGCTCCCGCACTGAAATTACACAAGGCGATTCCGCGAAGCGCGTATTAGTGGGCGTTAAGCTTTAAGCCGTCGGTTCTATGTCGATTGTGTTGTGTAAAAGTATCCTGGAAGGTATGTGAGAATATCTTTCCTGGAAAAATTGGTAGGCCCTTTCACACTCGCTCATAGGAATTGTGTGTGGAAGGAAATAGGGAATAATCGAACTTTCTGTACTCCCCTAGTACATAGGATTTCCACCAGATGGTTCAGGAAGCACTAACAAGCCAAAGAACTGAGTGCATTCCCAGCTACGGATGGATATAAATCACATCAAACCAACCTTAAGCCTGTCTACTTATGTAGAAGTACTTGTATGATAAAATATTGTTGTTTAAGCGCACTCAACCTCTCAATCTTGTATTATTTAGCTTTCTCAGACCATATTTATTCTTTCCCCTAACGTCCATATGCGGTCCACCTGGCACACCACTGCCGACCACAGTTTGAGATACATTGTTAAAAGGAGTCGTTATTGGACTACACTAGACTGACGTAGTTGGGGAGATTGAGCTTTTTGTACTGGTTGGTTGTGTACTGAAGGTGTTTTTATCTAAATAATTTCGCATTCTCTTTCCACTCAAGTTCTACTATATTTCCCTTAAATACACCTTTCTTTACTCCTACACTGCTAGTGTATTTATGCGAATAACCCAAAACACGGTGCCAAAAAAAAGTATTTAATAAAAACTTATACTTCAATGTATATTTAGTTAATAAAGCCTAAATGCTAGGGCCCATTTTACTGTATTTAACTTAAGTATTATGAATATTTTCTTTTCAGTTACTTTTAATTTGATATTTATAAATACGCTTTTTCTAGAAAAGTGATAACTTCAATAACTGAGTTTTCTCATAATATTTGAAATTGTGGATCAATTCACAAATAGTAAAAACACATCTTCTATCTTTATACATATACATTTTTACTTATGATGTATGTTTTCATTTACTATCTAAATCAGTATAGACCATAAAGAGCAACAAAAATATGCACTAATGGACAAGTGGATAAAGGCAGCAATTTCAAATGATCTAGTTGGCTGGTTACAAGGTATTCGAATCTCAGTTGGATGTATTGAGTTAATTTTTTTTCCTAAAATAATTTTTCATTCTTTCTTCACCAAAGTAAACATAAATTTTATCTGAATCCTACCTATCACATTAATGTAAATATGGGCAAATATATGGTGAAGTATGGGAACAATCGACAAAATTGTAATACAATTATACCCTCAAATCTTATATTCCTTATCTATAATTTAATGAAATAATAAACTTGTAATTATAGTGGTATCTTTGAAATTACCATTCATTTTGTAACTTAAAGTCAGTCACATTAATTAAGGTTACAGGGGAAATGGAGGAGACTCCAATTTTAGCACAACTTGAGTTAGTGCTGCCACCTGTTAGACAACCATTAGACCTGAGTTAGTTCTTAGTGAAACCATTTTTCAGACAATCATAAGACCTGAGATAGTACTTAGTCATTCCATTTTTTATACTTGTACAATCATGACACCTTTCTATTTCACTTTAGATGATGGTAATTGTTGAATTAAAAATTATATAAACGGGCAAGTTGTCACACATTACATCGTGTTAGAACTTATATCAAAAATATATTCATGTATTTCTCTGGAATAAATTTAAAAACGTTTATTAGTTCTCAATATTTAATGATACCCACCAATAAAGGGCAACGGGTTAGAGTCCCGCCATAATTTAAAAATATAGGTGTTGGGAAATTAGTGCTTCTTTTTAACTGAGATAAGACACTGGATAAAAAAAATGAATATTGTATCTGACGTAGAATTTAGCTCGAATGCAAGTCGTTTCAGTTGGTTGAGAAATTGCACGTTAAGTATACTTAATGAAAAACTAAAAAAATGGTCACTCTCTCATTAGACCGGGATGCAAAAAACAGATATATCAGGTTTTTTAAACTAGTCTTGTGTACTTATTACATACTTAACATCGTGTCTTACTACCCATTCGGCTTATACGGTTAAGTACTAATTACTATAATGGGATAGGAATTGGGAAGGTTGAATATAGAGGAAATTAACCTAAATTCGCGTGGAGGGAGAGTGGAAAACAATTTAGGAAAAACCACCCTAGTTCAACCGAGCGAGATTCAATCCTCGATCTTCCCGTTCTCAACAGTCTAGCTCAACATGAAACTAGCGCGTTAGCTAACTAAGCCACCGAGACTGGTGTCATATGTACTAAAGTTATTTTTTCCTTAATGGTTTTTCACGCTCTATCCACGAAAATGAGAGTATATTTCCTTTAAAATTCTAATTTCTTCTTTCCATGCTTGGAAGTATTATTATTTGGATATATCGAAAGGTTAATATTACGTGGTGCAGAAAAAGAGGATAATAATTTTAATCCTAAGGTTTATGAGATATTCATTGTATCAGACGATGGTAATGACTGCTTACACTGTGCTCCAGACTCTTGTGATTCTGAGTGTAGATATTACTGACCTTACCATTGTGATCGCGAGGACCAATAATTGTATCCTCACACCCTATTGTTACCCACCACTCATGCTTGGCGGCCATTGGAACACCCTCGCAGCTCTGCCTTGAGGTCAAATGGGGCAGTGAATGACCACGAGGGATAGTATTGAGCAGAGCGTACTGGTATCTCTTTGGACACTTTGAAATGTTGAAGATGGGTTTATTTTTATTGTATTGACTTATGTCTGAGATAAAACAACACGTTTTCTGCATTTGGGCTGGTGAAGCTAGGTTTATGTAGACTAGCTGCTTTACTTGTTCTTTGCACCGGGAATCTATAAAGTAGCTGTTCATTTTAGTATTTAAAATAAACCACAGGGAATAGTAACCAAATATTAGATTATGTCTAAATATTAAACCCTTATTGGTTTGGATTTTGATACAAAACTCGAAATTACTGTCTAATACACAATGTTGCAATAGAGTTTTTAAAGATAACATTTCTTTTGAAGATCAAGTCGTAACTTCTCTATACAAAACACTTAGGGTGGTATGCAAGAACGTTAGTGAATGATCAGTGGACCAATAGTGTGGTCCCGAGAACACTATCACTCCACCTACTAACCTATGATGACGCAAGCAACCCCACGCTAGTGTCCACAAAGCATCCACTGAAGGGTGACTAACACGGTGTTGCTTTTATTCGCTTTGAACGAGCTTCTTTATAATCTAATTCTTTATAATCGATATAATATTCTAAAGACGTGGCTTATTTTATTCTCTCGCGGCATAATTTGGAAGAAGACGCAGTGAATAAAAGACGCTAGCTGACAAGTCGAACCTGTCCAACTTTAACACTCTCGCAAAGCGAATAACTAGCTGCGTTTATCAGCAGCGTCAAAGGAAGCGGCGTGTCGGCGGCTAGCGAATGGGTCTGCCTTAATGCGCATGCGCTAGACAGGCAGCTGGCTACAAACCTTGTTCGAGAAGCATAATATGCGAGGTGAGTTATTTTGACGCCATGACACACAAGAACAGCTAAACGCTGGTGACTTCCTACATTTTAGAAGCATTGTGTAAACGTGTATTGGCTAGCGAATTTTGTTGCCACATATTCGCTCAGATAAAGCATCAAGATGCCGTCAAAAGAAACAAGCAAATATTATCCAGAGCAGCACTGTGTGAGTCACCTTTTAGTCAAGTTCTTGCATACGGCCCTTAGAATTCTATCCTGTTGAAGCTAATAAAAATGAAAGACGAGTGTTACGACATAAATGATTAGTTGTTAAAGGGTTGGGTTGTTATTAAATCCAATCCAAAGTATTTTAGCTTATTTTACCGCAATCACCCCGTTTAACTACTCTATCCCGTTTACACTTTTTACAAATTTATCAAATTTGACTTTTTTGTACGTTTTAAATCTTATAAATCTATTTACCCTCCTTACCCTAAAGTAATACCCATATTGCCCTTCTTTCCTATAGTGCCATATTAACCACTTCTACCCATTTTTATTCTTCACACCCCTTTTACGCTTTTTACCCCGTTTACCTTTTTACTCTTATTTCTGCTTTTTACTCTTTTCGGCCCTTTTGTGTTTTTTTAATTTTATTTCCCCTTTATTTATTTTACCTCTTGTGCATTTTATAACCTATGTATTTGTTTATGTTTTATTTTTGCCCTTTTTTTTTACCATTTCTGCCTCTTTTGACTATATAGCTATTTTTGCTCTGTTGTGCCTTTTTAGATTATTTTGACATCATTTCTATTATTTTGATAATTTTTGAACATGTAAGTGGTTTTTTTCCCATTTGTCTTATAGCCCTATTTGATTATATTTACTTTTTACCATCTTTACTATTTTGTACTTTTTTCACTTTTAGCCCCCTTTTATATTAATTACCCAGCTTATTATGGGAGGAATATTTAAGGGTAAAAAGCTTAAAACATTATAAAACGTGTAAAAAAGGGTACAACAGTTTACAGGTAAAAAGTAATAATACACTAAAGCGATTTTTTTTACATCCATTGTTGTTTCCAGCCTGTGTCCTGAGTCACTTTTTAATACAAACCATATGTTTTCCATTACCGGCTTGCTAGGCCTGTCGTAGCTTCATATGTCTTATAATATAACTTAAGACTAGAACAGGCACAACATCCAGTCCCCAGCCGTTAATTAATCAATGATACATTTTATGCTATGCTGGGAATCGAACCCGAGACCCTTATCTCAATATGCTGACTCGCGACCAACAGAGCTAAGGTATCGGATCAATGATAGCTATTTATTATAGATAAATCCCAACATTTAACAAATAGTATATCATAACGACATGAGAAGAAGAGTTTGCTAATAATAATAATAATAATATTAGCACCGCGTCTTACTACCCGTTCGGGTTATACGCTTTAAAGTACTAATTACGCTAATGGATTAGGAATTGGGAAGGTTGAATTAGAGGAAGTTAACCCGCATTTGCGTGGAGAGAGAGTGGAAAACCATTTATGAAAAACCACCCTCAGTTCACCCGACAGAGATTCGAACCTCGATCTCCCTGTCCTCAGTAGTCGAGCTCAACACGACTAGCGCGTTAGCCAACAACGCCACCGAGGCGGGTAAGAGCTTGCTGTAGATACCAAACTCTCTTTGTTTACTCTCCATAGCAACCAAATTTAAATGGCTACCAAACTTCATTACTAATATTCTGGTGGCTATAATATTTATCAATTTCTTCTGTTTTTAATTAATTGATAAAACTCTTAATACAAATTCCAAAATGCAGGTTTCGTGATGTACATGTTCGCGCACAAGAGTTACTAGTTTTTTTAATTTCCGACTGCTGAGTGCGGTAGATATCGTGGAACACCCATTACAGACGGACACACAGATACATAAGCTCTTAATTTTATTAAATTTTATGTTTATTTATAATGTAGCAATCCAAGTATTTTGCAACTGGGCTTGTTATGACTCGGTTAATAATCCTTAGCCGTTTGGATTTTATAGTTCATTCTTCCATAACGTATTCTATATTATAATAATATTACAAACTAAAAATAAATATCTACGTATTATCACATGAAAATTGTTTAAATAGTGAATAGTTGTTTAATATCCTATCCTTGATGTATTTAACGCGCCCTTTCTTAATTGACTGAATATCTTGAACCACGACTTAAAATTTAACTTAATTTTACAACAGAAAATTCGAATATTTTCCCAGGCGTTAAATTATAATTAATAATAATAATAATAATATTTAGCACCGCGTCTTACTAACCGTTTGGGTTATACGCTTTAAGTACTAATTACTCTAGTGGATTAGGAACTGGGGAGGTTGAATTAGAGGAATTGAACCCGCATTTGCGTGGAGGGAGAGTGGAAAACCAGTTCACCCGACCGAGATTCGAACCTCGATCTCCCCGTCCTCAGCAGTCGAGCTCAACACGACAAGCGCGTTAGCCAACTACGCCAGCGAGGCGGGTTTAAATTATAATTGTGAAAGGAGAAATCCCAATTTCATCAACCACATCTTCTTGTAATGGCCTTGCGGGGAATTGAACCTAGGTATTTTAGCTTATCTGACAGACATGCTACTGACTGAGCTGAGAGGTGTGGACTGAAGTTCAATTTATAAAACTATCTCTGTTAATGTGGGAAGACATTAAATGCCATATCAGTGTTGGGTGATATGAACTGTTTTTCACTAATTATCTCGACAGTAAACCAAGAGGGCATATATAAGACCTTGTTTAGGTTAATGTTAATTTATTTTTTAAGAGGAAAATTCCTTCCAAGAGAATGTTAGGTTATTCTCATTTTTCTTTCGTGCTCGCTTTGGTTTCAATAGATGGCTACCCCATAAACAACAAAAATAATATCATTGGTGAGTTTCTGCGAATTTAAAGGTGTTTGTAATGCTAAGGAATTACTTCAAAAATATGATACTGGAGATTTGGTAGTAAAACCAATTCTTTTCACTATTAAATATTTAAATTTTTAAATTGGTTTTGAATTTTGATATCCATCCTGGTTATACGCAATTCATTTTACTATTGTGCTAGGGATGAGAAAGGTAGAATATTGCAAAAATGTACCCACATTTGCACGTATGAAATGTTGTTAGCAATTAGAAAAGACATTCCAAGTATACCCAACGTAATTCAATCCCCAACCTCTCTGTAACAGGAAATCCAGACTAGACAAGCTTGGTAATTATTAGGGCCCCAACATTCCAGATTCAGACGTCACCCCATTTGACTTTAACTGATTGTTATTAGTATCTAGTGAGATTGGTCGATTTCCAAGAATTATAATTTAAACACAGTCATCCAATGGCCCATTTGACCTGAACTGTTTTGTTATTCTTATAGCAGGAAATATGTTGACTCCCAAGACTAGATTATAGATACGGCCATCCATTAACCTATTCTTCATGAACTGCTATTTATTAGTATGCTGGGAGATTGATTGACTCTCAAAACTAGACTACGTCTACGGTCTTAATTATGAATACTGCCCTTAGTAAGCTTGCACACAGTTACTGGTTAAATATCTAGATGAAATATATATGAAGTGTAATTAACTTCTTCCAACCCCTACAATTTATGAATAGGTCAACGTGGTTTCTTGTACAACTATCATTTGACAAAACAATATCTATATAGCCTAGAACCTAGAGGAACCATATTGAATCTTTATTTTATACTTTTAATATTGTATCATGATAAATACTGAATAAGATGGCAACACATATTTATAGAGCCCCACATTACCATCAGTTCTTGTTATTTATAAGAAATGTAACCACATTTGCACGGAGGGAGAGTGGAAAAACATTTGGAGGAAAACCACTCTCATTAGACACGACCAAGATTCTAACCTTGATCTCTTCGTAATCACTATCGACAATCTAGTATACGGCGATATTGATGTCTTAGATCATTCGGCCACTGAAGTGGGTCATAAAATATTCTTTAACAGCCTAAACTAATACATTTTTCCGTATTTATCAAGCATATTGTCAATCTCTATATATAGATATTACTATTCTAAAATATACTTCTTAACTACAAGTGTTTAAATACAAAATACCAATTTCGGTGATCGAATGGTCCAAGGCATCACTATCAAAATATAATAGACTGCCAATGACGGGGAGATCGGAGCTAGATTCTCGGTCGGATGTACTGAAGATAGTTTTCCTAAATGGTTTTCCACTCTCCCTCCATGCAAATGTGGTTACCAGTGGCGTTTCATGGAGTGTTGCAAGGGAAGTAGACCTTGCTAAAACTGTACCTTTGATATATTCTCACCCACTTGGGTCCTATTTGACCAATCATACATATGCTCTTCTCTGCATGACTCACACGGGAATGTTTTCCCCTCAATACCTGACCAATGATTGTTCTACTGAGGGGTGTGAACAATTCACAGGTACAGTTTAAACTAATGCTGCTTACCCGGGCAACACTCCACGACACGCCACTGTTGACTACACTTACTTTAAATTTAACCTTCTGCACCCTTAGTACATTAGCGTAATTAGTACTGTACATAAGTGTATAGCCCAAACGGTTAGTAAGACTTGGTGCTAAACAAAATATACAATGAAGCATTCGTTCATTCATTATATTAGAATATTATTAATAACTACTATAACAAATATTTAAACTCTAAATTACTTAGTTTTAATCCAATACTCTGCATAGGCCAGTATTAATTTATTCTAGTGTGAAATTGCAATTTATTTTGAAAGTATATTTTCAATAAATAAATTAGACTAGTAGGCTTTAATAGATCGTACTAATACATATATACTTTTAAGATAATGCTTGACATTGAAATATGTAAAAATTGAAAATGATAAAAACTCTAAAGTCCTAACCCGCCTCGGTGGCGTAGTTGGCTAACGCGCTTGTCGTGTTGAGCTCGACTGCTGAGGACGGGGAGATCGAGGTTCGAATCTCGGTCGGGTGAACTAGGGGTGGTTTTTCCTAAATGGTTTTCCACTCTCCCTCCACGCAAATGCGGGTTCATTTCCTCTAATTCAACCTTCCCAATTCCTAATCCATTAGAGTAATTAGTCCTTAAAGCGTATAACCCGAATGGGTAGTAAGACGCGGTGCTAATTATTATTATTATTATTATTATTATTCTAAAGTCTTACTAATTGAGTTGAATCAAGGTGTTTGACACGACTAGAAGTATCGTTTTTTTCAGGCCATACATAAGAACATGATTATGTTACAATTTAGGCCTATTTAAATTTCTCTAAGCTCACCTTATTATTATCCAACCCCACTAATGTGGATACCTGGGTGGTTATTAGGAGGAAGTGCAAGTAAAAATGAAAGTCTAATTCTTTAACTATTAATATCTCAATAATATTTTAATTTTAATTTATGTTTGTTAGATATATTTATCCTCCAAAGGTTGATGATGTTTTATACTCAGTATATTTATTATTATAACTACTAAATATTATTGATAAGTGGTTCCAAAACTGTGGTACGCGTACCACCAGGGGTGCAAAAGAACAACATGTGTTTGTGACATTTGTTATTCCAAGCATTGAAATGTTTCAGGTAATCTGCGCTTCCCATTCTCAGAGTTAAGAAAAGTGCCAGAAATTCTTGTTCACTCCCCCCATCCCCCTATAACTCCCACCAACAAACACTTCGGTCCCAAAGATGACGAGAATTGGTGCAGTCAAATATACTTAAACGATCTCCTGGATGCCAAACCTTACCCCATCTTTGGAAGCTTATCTCTATTGCAACCCATCCAAACAGAGGACTCCCACGACAACCCCATCATCGTCTGCCTCAGGCGTGGAGGGATAGACCCTGAGGGCAACGCAGATCTACTCACTGAACTAAGTTCCGACTCTTTGTCGCGACGTACAACTCCTGAACCAGTTAGTTTCGACGTATGGAAGTACAGTACCGATGGAACTTTAGAGTATTTAGATCAAGAGTTTGGGGATTTTATTCCGGATGGGTTAGCATCCCCTAGGTACAGGGTGCCACCTTTTTCTGCAATCCTTGCGTCACTTGCCAACCTTTTCTTGATTTATAATACCAACCCGACATTCCCGAAGGATAATTCTAGCACTTGGTATGACTCGAATCCTAATTCTACTATCGAGGACTCCATTCCTGTCAACATCGAAACTTTCCAATCCGGTCTCGGCGGTGATTCCAACACAGACGAAAAAAGGCATTGGTTTCGTCCTCCCCACCTTCCGGCGATATTCTTCGCTTTTGGAAGACCGACATCAGAAGACACAACCACAACAACAACCACAACAACAACTTCAACAACAAAACCAAAAGAATATTTAAATAGTCGTGTTGAGCATGTGACCAAGAAATTAGACAAAACAATTGACCAAGAAGTAAGCCAGGGGGAAGTTAAACATATCATAAATGCCGCAATTTGATGAGTCTTTCATATTCTTACCGTCAGAAAGGGATAAAGGCGAGAGCACATTTATTTATTATGAAGTGAGATCTATGTTTGGTGGTTCGTCATCTATCCAAACGGTACTGTATTTTTTGACAATACTCCAAATTAGAATATTAACATAACTTTTTTTAATAAAGTTGTGAATTTTCTTAAATTAAGCTGAGGTGTGAATTAGAAATGAATTTAAAGTATCTCGTGTTAACTATTTTGGAATCAAGTGTTTGGTTGGATTTGAAGAACACTTTTTTAAAAAATAATTTTTTAACAAATAAACCTCCTCCTACCCCTTTACCCCCCTCTCACCCAAAAAAACACCCATATCTCCCCAAATCATTTATTTTTGTTATTTTAACATATACATATGTTTTATTTTAATAATAATTTAATATTATTTTGGCAATTATTGTACATTCATACTTTATGTAACTTCATGAAATGTTAGCTGGTGTGTTTTAGTATTGTTATGTCAATTATTACTAAAATAATTTTAAAATGCAGTGTGATCAATATGTAGTTTTTCAAAACATTCTACTGAGGAAATATATTTTAGATATTTTAATAAAGTATCGTAAACAGATTTAAAAAAATTGCATACAGCTTTTAAATGTTTACCCCTAATTGGATGAGGACTTTCAGTTTATCTCATCTTAGAATCCTTCTTTGAAAAGTGAACAAATTATCTCAAGGTGGCGTGTATATAAAACATAATATATCTGTATATTAACGGATTTATTAAAATTAAATAAATAGATAAACCAAAACTATGTAAAGCATTGTTTTTCAAACTGTACTCCACCAAAGTTAGCTCAAACTCGGTGAGAAAATTTCATGACATTATTTATCTGTACTCACGCTAAAATATAGCATCAGTATTTAGTATCGCACATTTTTAGTGAGGTTTTCTGTTTGTACTTTTATAATTGTAAAGCGTAGTCATTATTATTGAGTAATTATAATATTAGTGTAAAAAATATTACGAGGACTCCAGAAATTACTTTTCTGGTGCAAAGGCTCCTTTTATCCAAAAAGGTTTGAAAACACCCGAAATAAAGGATATAGAAAAAAAATACCAGTATACTACAGGCATTCATATGTCATCGATACTTTGTATAGCTTATATATAAACAAGCTGGAGCAAGATAGCAAACAATCTAGCAAGAAAACGAGGCTTGTAATAATACAAATAATAATTATGTAATGCTTAAATAATTTTGTATACACTACAATAATAATAGTAATAATTTTAATCCCCACCCAAATTCTTCTAATATTCTTTCATTTACCCTCATATCGACGTTTGAGTATCTGCTCGCAGACTTCGAAAGAACTTTAGCTAAAATAAAATATATATTACAGCTGCAACATTTTTAATATCTACATCAAGAAAATTCCAGGAATGAACCTCAGCAACAGTCAAAGATAGAAAATAGAAGTTATATATGTGAAGAGATATTGAAAGTGTGTGGATGTGAGAATATGAAGAGAATGAAGAGGGACTACCCATGAGGAAATGTATTGAGTGACATCCGGCTTACGACATTTTCTTTTATATATTTTATCATCAAGTCGTATCCAGTCAAGTTTGTTTTTAATATGTGGAAATATTGGTCACAGGATCGCGAGTTGAAGATACATCTTAAACACGTGTTTTGAAGTTATTGTAATATACTCTCGATTTCAACAGTCAATGCGTTGCAAACTATATCACAGAAATCAAAGATAAGATGTATTAAATTTGAACTGGTGATTTTTTTTAAAGATAAGCAGGAAGAGAGATCCTAACTTACTTTAATAAGTGCAGCTACTCTAAAATAAATCACTTGACTACATCATATATCATTACTTAATTTAAATACACGCATCTTTGAAAACATGCACTAAATTATTATTAGCACCGTGTCTTACTACCCGTTCGGGTTGTACGCACTTACGCTAATGTGTAATAGTAGGGTGATTGGGAAATAAAATGGAGGACCTACAGTTTAACGTGGAATCCGAACCATGGTGGAAGCCTGGCAGTCCACACATTCACAAGCTGTGATTAATACACGTCTTGTCAAAGGTGAAGGAAAGGTTTGAGGAACCAGATAAACCTATGCCGAGACCAAGGATTGAACCCCAGACTCCAACACAGAGCTCCTACACCTTACCCCTAGACCGTCAGTTCACCAACATGCACTATAGGAATTTTATTTTAATCTATATTACATTAAGGTTATCAGAAAAATTAAAAGTAGAATTAAGTCTATTCATGCCAATAATAATAAATTTATATTGGCCATGATTAATAAACCAGTCGTTATAAGTGTTTTATATGTGCACTGAACTCCGATTTAAGTTTTTAGTAATATACAGGAATTATTTAATTGAGGTGCAGGTGAAGAAAAATATATTTGGAAATCTTCTTCATACAGATAATGTGGTTTAGTAGCCATGGAAGTTTGGTTGCCAT
Source organism: Timema shepardi (assembly GCA_902151425.1). Classification (NCBI taxonomy): domain Eukaryota; kingdom Metazoa; phylum Arthropoda; class Insecta; order Phasmatodea; family Timematidae; genus Timema; species Timema shepardi. Next base: position 55,037 of record CABFVX010003605.1, on the reverse strand, counting down.
GAGAGTAAGTAAACAAGAGGAGTTTCGTATCTATAACAAACGCCATGTTATTTTAATTTACAAATGTTGTGATTAATCTCTAATAAATATAATTATATTTTATATATTAATAAGCCTTTACAAATTTTACCCTTTTTACCGTTTTACCGTTGACGTTTAAAACTTTTTACCTGAAACTACGTATCTGAGGATAAGCCGGGTACCTACTTAATGTGAAAAGGGCTAGAAAGAGCTAAAGGCTAAAAATGGTAAAAATGATAGAAAGTAAATCAAATAAAAATGGGCAATAAGTTCAAAAGGATACAAATTAAAAAAGAAAAGGTACAAAATAATGAACAAAATTCCAACAAGGGCAAAATGGGCACAAATAAGCAAAAAATGTGAAAAGAGCCAAAAATGGCGAAGTAAATCATAAAAAAATAAAAGGTGGAAGAAATAAAACATTGAAAAGATAAACATTTCTAAAAAAGGTAAAAAAGGAATAAAATGTTAAAAATTTTAATGGTGTGGAAGATTAGAGAAAATAAAAAGGGCAAAAAATGTATTTTTCAGGGTAAGAAGGTAAAAAGGTTATAAGCATGTAAAAAGTGCATAAAGGGCATATTAGGTGAAATATTTAAAAAGGGTAAATGGGATTGATAGGTTAAATGAGGTGGGAAAATGTTAAAATAATTTCGATTGTATTTAATGACTACCCTTTAACAACCAATTACCTATGCTATGACACTTTGTTTTTTTAAGGACCAACAGGAAAGACTTTTAATTATTGTGTACTAACAGAGAAGTTATAAGTCAATTTTCAAGAGAAATGTCAGCTTTTAAAAGTGTTCAGATTATATCTCTATTTTGACATTGTAAATTAATCAGCCTACTCTCGCATTTTGTATCACAATCCAAACCAATAAGAAATTAAAATATATAAATAATTTATGAATTGGTTACTATTACTTGTGGCTTATTTAATATAACAAAGTTACTTCATAGAGTTCCCGTGCGAAGATAATTTAAATTGTCCTTTTTATAAAAATTTGACTGTACTTCCCGAACGAACAACTTTTTCATTTAAGTCTTTTAGCTATCCTCTCTAACCACTCGACCGTTAGATCAGGCTTGGTCTGTTTCCTCGGTAACTTGAAATTTACAGTCGTTATACAAAATGTGTTATTTTAAAAACCTATTAATGTGTTTCACAAGAAATAAATGATGATTCTAACTCATTTATATGTTCCCACTCTATGCCTGGATCATTCTCTGGTGACACTTTTATACGATGCAAAAACATAAATATAAAACAGACAGCACAACATAAATCAAATAGGTAAATTTATCTTATAACGGGACCACGCTCAACGTTAATTTGACATTCACGTAACTCAAGGCAAAGCTTCTTTTGGAATTTTAAAACGAAAGCCATTACGAGGCACTTTCCTTAACGTTGATATGACGTAATATTTGTCCAAAAGAGAACTCTCACGCTACGCTACGTTACGTGAAGTGTGCCACGTATTCTTATAAGCTATTCATATTACTTGATACGTCATTACTGCTATTTAGTACTTTATTTGTTTGTTTGTTGTGTGTAAAGAATTTCTTCGTTATATCTAGTTTGTACGCTTCTTGCGTCTTGCATTTTTTAAACTTATGTTAGATGTACTGTACTTGAAGCCGAAACAGCCCTGGAAGTTCGATTTCCATTTTTAATGAACAATACGTATTAATTAAATCCAAATTAATTAGACTTGTTTTACTCTTAAGTTGTTAATTAACGTAATACTGATAACATATCATATATATGTACGTTAGGTGAATGTTATGTTAATCAAAATCAAGGCGAGGACGGGGAGATCAAGGTTCGAATCTCGGTCGGGTGAACTGTGGGTGGTTTTTCCTAGATGGTTTTCCACTACCCTCCACGCAAATGCGGGTTCACTCCCTCTAATTCAACCTTCCCAATTCCTAATCCATTAGCGTGATTAGTAGTCTACTTAAAGCTTATAGCCCAAACGGGTAGTAAGACGCGGTGCTAAATAATAGTAATAATAATAATAATAATAATAATCTAGTCACTGTATTAAACAACATTGAAAGCTTCTGCCAAAAGGGAAAGCTTTATAAAATACCCCTTTCATTAAAAAGTAAACATGAAAGTAGATCATGTGTGGAATGCCAGGCCTCCACCGTGGTTCGGATTCCACGTTAAACTGTAGACCCTCCATTTAATCTCACAATCACCCTACCATTACACATTAGCGTAAGTGCGTACAACCCGAACGGGTAGTAAGATGCGGTGCTAATAATAATAGTAATAATAATAATGAAAGTAGATAATATTAAAACTTCTAGCTCTCAGATAAGTTGTCAATAAATGTTGTACTGGCTCTGCTCAGCCCTCCTCCTCTCCTAATAGTCCCTGTAATTTGGTCAACTGTGGACAACACATTAACCTTGAAGATCCTCCCCAGATATATATAGCGAGGGCGTGTTTGGAACAGTACGATCCATCCATCACTTCAGCAGCTGAAAAAATCAAGCGGCAATATGAGAGGAGCTCTGGTTTTCTTCGTGCTGTTAGCGGTGGCTTACGGAGAAAGGCAGTCGGTAAAGATATTTCATATCTGGGGTAAGAATATTTACACTGTTTTTACAACACGATCAATAGTTTTAAAAATGATAATTGTTTTACTATCATTTATGAAGGATACGGAGGGAGAACGGTGAAAATTCCAATTTTAGCTCAACTTGAGTTGGTGTTTCCATATATTAGACATTCATGAGACCTTCCTAATGAGCTTTATATTACAACTAAAAGAGGTCTCTGTCATATTTAAATTAATGTAAAGAAAAGTGTCTACCGGGGTCTTTGATGGATTTGAGATATTGAAATGATTATCCTGGAAAATGCGTTTAATGAGACTTCTCTCTTTTCCCTTTGTACTCTTTTTATGTTTTTCTTCAATTTAGTACAATAATTATAATAATTATTTTAGCACCATGTCTTACTACCCGTTCGGGTTATATGTTTATGTACTAACTACGCCAATGGCTTTAGGAATTAGGAAGACTATATTTAAAGGAATTGCGCCCACATTTTTAAAGAGGGAGAATTGAAAATTATTTTAGAAAAACCACCCTTAGTAATCCTGACCGAGATTCGAACCTCGATCTCCCCGTAATCGGCAATCCAGTCTACTGTGAAAGTAGCGTGCTCGACAATGTGGCCACCGAAGCGGGTATTATAATAATTAAAATATGTTAGTGGGGGTATTTCAAGTGCACTTTCTGAACAAAATAATTATATATGAACATATACAGTAGCCCCGTGGCTTTTTTGGTGGTGACTGACAGCTCACAGCTGAGTTCTGACAGTCAACATTTAGGTGTATACATAAATTTTGACTGTCAGAAGTGACAGCTGCTAAAAATATGTTATTGCATATCAAATGGTTCGGCGTAGGGATACATAATTTGGTCTGGTAACTTTTAAAAGCCGTCAGCTATCAGCTGTGAGCTGTCAGTCAGCACCAAAGAAGTCATGGGGCTACTGTATTTAATAATAATCTAGCATCTTAGTTCAGTCGGAAGTGATTCTGACTACGTATCTCAGGGTTCTGGGTTTAATTCCTGGTATGGGTGAAAAATGTATCATCGCTTAAACGTGAGTTTCACCTTCCATAAAGATTAATGTACTGTTACCCACTTCGGTGGCCACGTGGTCTAACGCGCTACTCTTGCAATAGACTAGACTGCCGATGACGGATAGATCGAAGTTAAAATATAGATCGGCTGCACTAAGGGTGATTTTTCAATATTAGTTTTTCCTCTCCCCCCATGTAAATGTGGGTATAGGGCCCTTTAGCGTAATTAGTATATAAGCGTATAACCTTATCGGGTAGTAGGTTGAGGTGCTAAAAAATGCGGGTACTTTTAGATAAAAATTGTACCTTTCTCACCTTTAGCCCATTTGTGTGGTTAAATGCGTAAAGCTTGCATTTGTAATGAGATGTGGAGAAAAATATATAAGATAATTGTAATATGCAATAAATATCAAATAAATGATGTATTATTTTATCAAGATTTTAATATATTTTCATTGAGTTTACTAACTTTAACTGTTTATTTTAAAGTGCCTGCTTATTTTTTGAGATAAACAATTTTAACAGTTTATGACTAATATTTAATGTCATCTTATTAGCAAATAACTATAATTCATTCCTTTAAAAGAAATTTGAATCCTTTACGGTTTCAAGATCAAAAAAATATATTAATTGTGTAGAGCTAATCTTTTTTTCAAATATAAAAAAAAAAATCTTATTATGCCCAGTTCAGATAAAATTGTTCTTAAGAAATATTATTAATTAATTTGTGTAACCTATTGTTCATAAATAAGTAATGCTAGCTTTTATAACACAACTTATCATTTGTTATTATTGTAGAGCCGAACATCACCTTATAATCTAATACATACCATTCCAAAGTTTAATAAACTTGGAACCAAATTGCAAGGAAAAAATATCAAAAATTTAGAAAAATATAATATCTGGTGAATGGATAAGGGGAAGATTTATTTAGATAGTGAGATTTCAATCCAGGTTGGGTGTAATTACTGAGTGATTTTTCTTTAATGATTTCTCAATCTCTCAACCCAAATGCGGGTATATTTCCTTTGAATTTAACCTTTTTCATCCCTAGCCCATTAACGTAATTAATGCGTAGGCGTATAGCCCTGATGGATATTAAAACGTAGTGCTATTATATATATTAACAACTGTGTTTTTCTATATATATATATATATATACATTAACAACTGCGATTTACTGAATATATATTCTTTTAAGAGCCTCGAATATAAGCATTATCTAAAATTAGAATATTGTATTTAAAGTCTGGTTTACCAATTATTATAAATATTAATAAACCAAGGGAAAAAAATCCTGATTTAAAAGTTATAGTGTAAAAAATAGTAATATATATGTGTATATATGTATTAAAGTCTGGTTTATCGATTATTATAAATATGCATAGACCAAGAAAAAATTATAATTTAAAAGTCATAATGTAAAAAAAATAGTAATATATATTTATATAAATATACTACTAATTTTTTTACATTATAACTTTTAAATCAGGATTTTTTCTGGTCTATGCATATTTATAAAAATTGGTAAACCCGAATTTACTAATATTTGTTTTAGTCTATATATGTAAACTAAACATTTTGAATTGAATAGATGTAGAGGCGGGATCTAGACTTCGACCTAATTTATCTCTACGCTAACAACATTTGGCAAATCAATAGTCAGGTGGGGGTGGTAGTGGGTGCACGAATGGAATTATTGTTCTTTTAGAAAAGTGTCCCTGGCTCGTGAAATATTGTGGTCGTCCCTATTTTATTTAACACATAATATTCAAAGATAAAACATCAAAACTATAAAATACAATTGCTACAATTGTCTGCTTTCCCTTCTCTTATGAAAGAAGAAAAAAATACTAGACCTAGTCCTAAGAATTGAACAAGCACGCCACCACTCTGCCGTTCTCCTATGACGTAAATAAATAACTATATTCGAATAAAATGAAAAGGGACACTTGGAGGCAGAAATCGAACTCAGTATATTTGTCTTAGCATGTCAATGCTCTTAATACTGAGCTATCAAGGGATTATATTTACACGTCCATCACAGACTCTGCTTTAAAATATGAGTGAAGAATGGTCCAGGGCATGGGACGATTCCTAGGTATTTCTGTTGTTAGAGCATTGGCGTGCTAAGCCAAAGGTCCCGGTGTTGAGTCCTTTGCTTATATGTAATTTTTCATTGTATTTGAATGTGACTCAGTTACAGCTTATTTCTTTAATTATAATCATCCACTCTCCAAGCTTCATCTTTAATATTTACTTAGGGCCACGGCGCGCCGGGCGGCCAGGTCGCGCGACCAGCCGCTGTGACATTTATACACCGGTGATTTGCTCCGCGACCAATTTTACCTTCTAATTGATTTGTCCTGTTAGTCAACTGGTCGTTGGTCGCAGGTAGCGTGGCTGGTCGCCCAGCGCGTGGTGGCCCTAAATCGTACGGCGTTGTTTTCTTTCATTAAAAGTAATTAAAGATAATGTATGTGCTGAAGGCAAGTGCAATTTTATTCTTTTTCTAGCTCTCTATCGTCGGTCTATCTCAATCCAATGTTATATTGATTTGTTTTTAATTTTAAATGAGTTAGGGGCGAGACTATGAAGCTCACTCAAACGAGAACATTTCTCCCTTTACTTTAAATAATTATCCAGGTGAGAACTGTTTTCATTCTCATTAACTTTGTAGTCTCGTCCCTTGAATAACATTTACTATACTGTACATTTTTCAATAGAGCAAAATAATAAAAGTGTCATAGAGTCTATCAATTTCACCCCCAAATAAACTTTAATACTAACTAGCTGGCCCGTTGCTAGAGTAAGCGTCAATTTTGTAATACCCCTTTTTAACTTAAACTTTATGATTTTAAAATTATAAATGGGAAATCTAACTAATCTTGGTAGAATTTATATTCCCATTCGAATTTTTTTCTCAAGTTAAAATTTATTTCCTTTGAATAGTTTTCAAACTAAAACCTTTTGGGAAAAAAGTTAGCATCTAAGTCTTAATTTAAAAGGAATCTCTTAACGATTTAAATGGATTCACATCTTGACTATAAAACTTGATAAAACGTATATTTAAAAGATGGGTTTATGTTTGAATCTGTCACTCTCAAGTTTCTCTTTTCCTCGACAGCTCCAAGCCCATCTCTGCCATCCGAGTATGCGACCACCAGCTCGGGATGGAGGAACTACTGGCCTTACACCAATGGGATCACCCTTGACACCGTGCGCAGTGTCACTGGCACCCCAGACATCAACCTCTTTGACATCCGCACCCACCCTCTCCTGGTGAAAGACATCTACGACAAGCCCATCATGGTGTTCGCTAAGGCCGAGGGCAAGGAAGGTGTGAAGGGTTGCCTCGTCGAGAACGGGATAGTTTCCCTCGTCGACAACCCTTGCACAGAGCGCGTCATCGGGAGGCTGATCTCGGATGACGAGAAACGCAATAAGGTCCTTCTCGTGGACCCGACTACCTTCAACTTCGAAAGGATCTACAACGTCAAGGATCTGACGGTCCTCAACGTGGAGATTCCCAAGGACATCAAGATGTGGAACCTCGCCCGGATATCGTCCAAGCCCATCCCGTGGTTGATCGTCCTGGACGACGAGGAGTTCCACAGGTTGGCACCTTCTCTAGGTCTCCATGACGTCGCTGGGGTGGAGATCTCCGGACGGTCCGTCAATCTGAGTCATGACCCGTACTACAGCTACCTGCCACCTATCTCGTTTTATCCTCCTCAACCCACCTTCCTGACCGGTGCTGCGGTCTTCGCACGCCCCACCGTGACTCTCGTAGCCCCAATCCGCCCAACTTCCGCCAACCTCAATGTTCATGTTCGTCCGGTGCTGTTCTGAGTGAGTTCAGATCAGGCGTATGAAACTAATAATGCTCAACCAAAACTTTATCATTATATAATTTTTTTAAATTAGGTTTTTGTATCCTCACTGTATTTACTTTATATACAATTATTGTTTAGTACAAGTACAAACATTTTTTGTGCCATCAAATTAAATTCAAGATGTCTTCTTTTGCAATACACAATAAAAACGTTTTAAAAAAAAAAATTACAATCTACAAATAGAACAAGTCATGTATTATTTAATTTGTTGTAAATATTGTATCCCTCTCAGAGCAAAATAAACTCTTTCAGATAGGCAGTTAGTAAAGACAGTTTCTGACAATAACAAATGTTACTAAAACTACTTTCATACATATACATGGGTCAAGCCATGTGATCATACATTAGCTGTCACGTTTTAGAGATAATATAAATAGTGATAAAATAGGTCTAAAATTATTGTAAGCTACTAAAAATTCAACTCGCAAAAAATATTTTCTTAGTTTCTAAATATTTCCTCCTGTCAAAATCATGACAGATTTCATAAACCGTCTCGGGTTAGTGGGAATTAAAATGGTTCTAATAAGAATCTAGTTTTAATTGTGCTATAAGATGTAGTTTTTATTTAGATTGGATGAACAAATTAATTTAATAAAATACTTATGTGAAGAAGAAAATTAGGGTGATAAATCACGCATGGATGGGGCTACGTAAATTGGGTCCCAAGAGTTGTGCCCTCTTTTACCAATACGTAAAATAGGTCCCACTACTTTGAAATGACGACGTAAAATGGGTTCCAATATTTTGAAGTGGATTGGTAAAATGGGTCCACGTGCTATACCTGGCTATAGTTTTAAAAGTATTATTATACTTGCTGAAGGATAATACGATAGTAATTCTGTTTAAATTTACATTGTGCATTTTTATGGTTATAAGTTTATATATCACAAACTTATAAAGGATGGAATTCAACGTTGGACTTGCGCTGTATCTATATGTAAGTGTTATATTAAACTTAATTATGACATGCAGCAAGAGCTGTCAATATTTATAAGGGTTTAGAAAAAATTAAAACAAATTTTGGGGGGACTATTCAGCCAACCTCCACGTGGAGTCACCTGGGTAACGCTAATAGGCTGATGGAAGATGGGACCCAGAAGAAGGAGCCTATATTAGCAATACCTTTTTATGACCGAGACCCATTATACCTACCTATACATTTTTTCTAACCAGGACCCAGCTTGACATGATTTTGGCAGACGGAACCCAATTTACCAACCTCGACATGGATAAACACCTCAAATACAACCATCCAAGATTAAAACCTTTAATTCAATCCATTGTGAGCCTGACATCTTAGACCAAGTGTCCAATTGGATTGGATTGATTAGTAAAAGTTATATCTCTACATATTCGAACCCAGACACCAGTGAAACAATATGTTAAATTTATTATTAAAGCTAATAAGCTATGTGTTATTAAAATACACCATGATCCATACAAATTTTTAATATATATATATTTATTATATTATCAAATTTATAAAAGTCATAAAGATAAGAAATTTAAACATATTTCAAACTCTAATTTAATCCGACCTGTTTAAATAAAATCCAAGAAATCCTTTAATATTTCACATAAACTCAGGTAATTAGAACATAAGAACATGTAAACATATGCATAAGGAGTTTGCGATAGGTTTAAATAATATCATTGTCATATTTCTTTAAAATTTGTCAATGCATTTAACAGCTATGGTGGAACAAACTTCCAGATAGAAGTATAAACATACACTTTACCAAATTACCAAATTAAAACAGGACCTCGCAACTCTCGGTCAATAAATTTCATCTCGGTATACAATGCTAAAAGTTGGACTATCATATTCTTTATAGATCTCATATGATGGACCTTTCTGTTATTTGTTTATCATTTTATTTCAATATGCTTGAATGCACAATGAAGAGATACAAAAAAAAAGAGTGAAATGGGGCGCATCTTGAATAAATGTTGTATAGTCGAATAACAAAATGAAAAATAAACAGTAGTTTAGTAGAAAAGAGACGTTGGATTCAAACTAGCCCTAGGAAAAGTAAATATTGTAATCGTAAACAGAATTACAATATCTCCAGAGGTAGTTTACTATGAATAAAAGTTTTATAACATTTGTATCATATTTGGATGAACTCACTTAATAAATAGCAAAAGTGCATGTTTCTTGACTACTCAAGTGCGCAGCAAAACTTCAGTTACATTCATTTTTAAATACTATACAGTTTTCTTTTTAGCATCGTGTCTTACTACCCTTTCGGGAAATTCACTTATCTGATAATTACGTAAATGGTTTTAGAGATTAATGATGTGAAATTCTATAAGAAGTGTACCTGCATTTGCGTGGAGGGATAGTGGAAGACCTTTTAGTAAAACCAACCTCTGTAACTTGTTAAATAATCCGTTAAAACTTACACTCAAATACCATATATATGATTGACATTATAAATACAAGAACTAATAAATTCTAATAATGTGTGGCAGATATATACTCACGGTGAAATCATGTTGCTGGAAACGCCCACACTTGAGGAAAGTGCCCCAGCTGACACTACTACACTCCTTAGAACGATTCGTCGGAGGAACAGCCTGGACGTGAACCAAGGATCAGCGAACTAAACAATTCGTGATAACGATGTGTGAGGCGTCAGTCTCTTCTCCTCTCCACAGATGTAGCAACGTCTGTCACTATGAGTATTTGTATTAGTAATTTTTGTTAGGGTCATTGTGCTCTATGTTTATATGTCCATAAGGCATCGTTTTGAATGTTAGAGATCTTGCTCTATGTTTCTTTGTCTATAATACATAGTTTTGTAGATCAGAGTTTCTGACGTATTTATCTATGCCCATAAGGCTTAGTTTGGAATGTTTAGAGTCTTTGCTCTATTTTTCTATGTTCATAAGACACAGTTTTGTATATCAGAGTTTCTAACTTGTTTTTCTATGTCCATAAAACATGATTTTAAATACCTGGGCAATATCCTGATGCCCTTTACTGTATGGCCATGTTCGGGCTAGTTTAAATCTTTATATCCAATATTGGTGGAAGTCAGGTTATTTAGAGCTTTTTCCATGACCTAGTTGGGTCTTTGACTGATACGAGTCTTTTATCTTTCTATTGGTGTACCTTCATACGGTGACCAACTCGTGGGTATGCTACTAGTAGTGAGTAATGGCCCACGGGGTATTATTTATGTCATCGCGCCCCCTTCAGGTGCCGTTTGTATAAGTTAATGTTTAACTGTTTTCTGGTGTTATAGTCTGTGTTCAGACCTGTATTGATATTTAAATAGACTATTGAAAGACCGGACAGTACTACTAATGAGGAATATTCCAACCATTGTATCTTTACAGCCTAGATATCCGGTAAATTGCCATTAGCTATTTGTAAACTATAGTTCCTCTTATAGGAACTTAACTTTTGTATCTCTTAGCTCAATATGGAGTTAACTCATGCTAGCTAGCTCAATTAACTACCAACGTTGTAACTCTTTAAACTAGGACTTTCAACAATTAGGTATTGTTAACTATTATTCTTTTAGATGTTCATAAGGTTAAAGTCTAGTAACCGCAAGGCAGGAGTGATGTTATGTATTGTTGCTTAACCTTACATTAATAATGCCTTGCCATTTAATTTTCCGTTCTGTTGAGGCAGACGCTCCTTAGTAGCGGGAAGAGTGTTAGCTCTACTTTAACGAACTACACCCATTCGTAGTATAAACTCTAACATACTTGTGTTGATTGCAGGTATAACCTAGGTGTTTCACTCCAAATGTTCCATATTGGGATAAATATGTCAAAAGTAACTTATTTTAATTTATTCTAATAAACAATGGACTCTCTTGTGTAATATTTCGTAATACCATATGCAATTCTATCAACTTGTTTAAATTTAAATAAACTGAATTGTTAAACTTGTGTACCTCTCTCTTATGCTTGTTCATTCCCTTCCTTGTTATATACATTTTGTTAATGTAATTTTAACTTCTTCTAAACAAATAGGAGAAGCGGTGAAACACCTCAGTACGCCCAACCGGGATCGAACCCTGATCTCCCAGTCATCTGTAGTCTACTCTATGGCGAGAGTGACGTATTAAAGTGGCTATATTATATCTTTTCTTGGAATATTTCCCAAAATAATTTGTGTCAAAATAGCACTTACCACATTATAAGTGGTGTGACTAGTGATTCCCTCTTTTATTAGTGGTAAAAAAAATGTGATCCTTGTGTAATAAGGTGAAAATGGTTTATGTTTTTATTTGGCTGAAAACGATCGATTTGGAAAACTACAAACAGACGGTTAATTACTTGCTGTCGTGACCAAGTATTTTCAGCATCCAAATTATATTTTCACTAATACGTTTTCAGCCCGCACTGGTGAGAACGCCGTCTGGAGGTCAATATCATTTAGATTAGCATTACGTTAATGGTTATCTCAGGATTCTAGTCTGAGGTATAATGGTCTGTGACTGTTTTATCGAATATATGACAATTGCGTACACACAAGAAATAGCAACTATTGCGTGATATAGTTGTTTATTTTTCTACCTGAGTTGGCCGTCTTTTTTCTATAGAAAAGGGGTAACCATTGATGTTCCAAACAAGCAAGCAATTAAGAGAAACATTTATAGATTGAAAAGTACAGCTCAAGGAAATCAAGAAAAACCAAATCTCAGTTAAGAAATAATATTATATAATGAGATTTAACCTAAGCTAGCCTAACCTAACCTAAACTAAAAAATTCAAAATTCTGGATTAATTAGCAGTAGTTAAAATAAACCATTCAAACAACACAAACCCTCTCTCCTTTTAAGTTCAGGGTGTACACAATTATCACTCCAAAGCTGACCCATATCCGGGTCGCCCACCTGCTCGACCCTTTGGGTGCAATTGTCACTGTTTGCATTTGTCATAGATGTCTCCCCAATCATTCTCTACCCAAATGTGGGTATATTTTAACTAAATCATACCTTACTCATCCCTATAACGTTAGATTAATACAGTTGTGATTTTAATACAAAAAAAACACTAAACAAAAATTCACTGTCACAATAAAATAAATAAATATGTGCATAGGCATTAAATGTATTAGTATTAATAGAAAATAAAGTAGTTTAAAACAAGTACCTGGTCATTATACAAAATTTAGAGAAATAATGGGAAATTTTAGTTTTAAAACACTTTAATTTCTGGATATTATAGATAAGTTGAAATAGTTGGTTAAGTAATGTAGGACAGAGATTCCCAAACATTTTATATCAAAGGAGACCTTGAACCAGAGTAAATACACACTGGAGCTCCCCTGATTTATTTCCTACACTATTATAAATATCTAACAGCGACAATTAAATTTTAAAAGTACGGTTCACAATTTAAAAAAAAACCGGAAAATATCATATGTTCTGGCTGCACCTTTAGCAAATGTTCTTTTATCAGATTAAAAAAAAATTGATACTATTTTATTGCGTGAAAAACCTATATATATTATACTAAAATTGCCTCGTGGATCCTGAGCTAATTATCGTGGACCACAGTTTGAAAGCTCCGATATATTTATTTCTGCCATTACTTATTTTGTTTGAATACAGTTTTCAAACTCAGGATTCTAAGTTGATATCATGTTTATATTAGTGTTGATTTTTTTTATGATAAGGGTATTTACTTTCCCTTGGCTTTGTTTTCATTGAAAGTCCTCATAGAATTGTGGGTAAAGATTAAAAGTTGTGTTCAAATGTTTCTTTTTAATCAGTTATTTTTATCCAGCAATGTATATTTTATGAAAATAAAATGTGTTCATTAAGAGAGTTCAAATGGCATCCCGACAAAAAAAATTAAAATGCTTCCAAAAATTCCACATAAGCAGTACAATAAATTTTCTCTACTTGGATTATTTTATAGGCCTGTATATTTTCACTTCAGATATTTTTTCATGACCTCTGAAATTGGGTCATTGGTTCACTGAAAGGCCACTTAGAGACAAAAGGGTATACATTGATTTTTATTTAGGTAGTTAAATAAAGTAGAAATCTAACAGTCCCATTTTTGTAGTTTGAAAAATATAATAAATAAAAAAGTTAAAGGAATGGTAGATTAACAATGTTTTTAAAAACCAAGCATCACAATTTTATTCAAATAAAAACTATCTATGCATAGTGTAGAAGAGAAATTTGGTGCATAGCTCTTTACAAATTAAGTTTAACCTTGAACTTTTTTTTGTAACGTCTTAGCTTATCCTTCTATTATGTTCTTACTTTGCCTGGAAACAATTTTTTTAGTATATATCTCACGACTTACTACCCGTCCAAGTCATCATAATTTAATAACACTAATAAGATTGAGATTACTAAGGCAAAATGAATATCAAATGTACCTGCATTTTATTGGAGGTCAAGCTGTAAGCAATTTAGGGGAAAAAACAATCAAAATATACCCGGTCATGATTTGAATCCCAAATACAGGTCTATTCTAGTTCCAATGATCAGACACTGAAGCCAAAAAGCGCTAGTATATTTGTAAATTAGTATGCGCGCGTTTCAAATATTGTAAATAAGTTTGAACTACAACGTTCTTATTTGATGGTTTTAGGTAAAGTGGCGAGTAGAAAAAATAACTAAGATAATCAAAAAAGAAGCTTATTAGTAAAATACATATTACCAACTGTAATAATGGATGGCTCAACATTTCCAAATAATTTAAATTTGCTTGATTATGCAATAAATATATTTTTTGATCAAATTTAGATCGGTACATTGTGTGTGTGTGTGTCAGGGTTAGGAGGGNCAGGGTTAGGAGGGGGGGGGGGTGCTGTTAAAAAATAATTAAAGACTATGATTTAAACGCTTGTAAAAGATCACGATGTCGTAATGGTCCCAGGGACAAAAATTGGGGTCAAACCATGCAAAAGTGTGGAAACCTCTGCTATAATATATTTTATTTATAATAATATATCTACAATTTAATTATAATACAATGTGTATAAAGTCCCACCACAACCTCCTTCAGTGCACAGAGATAATTTATGTAGAGAGGATATATATATATATATTATATATATATAAATATATATATATTAACATTACCAATCAACTTTAAATGTTTTACACTCGTTAGCAAGCATTTATTGTAGTTGACGTGTTTATTAATTATATTTTTAAAAGCTATCAACTATTTTACCTGGTATCCATAGTACATAAAATAATAAAATAAAAACTTCTTGTTCAAACTTCTCTACGATATTTGAATGGCGTGCGTGTTAATATGTTAAGTTAATGGAGTTTCTTGGCCTCAATGTCTAATCACTGTAAATAATGAGTAGACACACTTCTATATCTTAGACTTTGGGGTGCACTGACGGTGGCTTTTCCCACGTGGTTTCCTAATATTTTCCCACGCCAAATCGAGTATATTTCATATGTAATTACGTATTTCTTCTCAATTTTTCACTAGCGTAATCAATGTATAACCTACGTGTAGCCTAAATTCACCCTTCCGGCGCGGAAAAAAAGTAGCCTAATAAACGTGAGAATAGTAACATTAATGAAGTTTTTACCTTTTTTTAGCACTACGTATTACTAACCATTAGGTTTATACGTTTATGTAATAGTTACGCTGATGATTTTAGGGGTGAGGAAGGTTATATTTTATAGGAAGTGTAACCGCATTTGCGTGGAGGAAAAGTGGAAGATCACGAGGAAAACACCACCCTCAGTAGACCTGATCAAGCTTTGAACCTCTATCTCCCCGTCATCGGCAATCTAGTCTACTGTGAGAATAGCGCCTTAGACCATGCGTCCACCGAAGTGGGTCAAATGTTTATTTTCCGAAGACTATCCAGAAACCAAATCTCTTCTTCATAATTTTTTTTTCAGGCGAGATAGATAAAATAGTCAAAATACCTGATTTCTCCAAACTGTAAATCTATGGTTTCTAATGTCGATCCATGAAAATTATATTAATATAACAGTCAAATGTAATTTCATATATAATTCATCAGGGGCTATATATGTATTGTTTTTAATTTGGTACTTTTTAAAGATAAGGATATTTAATTATGCTTTATTAATTGTTAGTTTGTAGGTTGTGTGCTGATGTAATCAGCTGGTTCATAAAGTGATCTATAAATACCTATAGTTAACGAATATTAAATGAGGGCACTCACACAAAAGTTGACACTAGTGTTTACATCGAAACGTTGCTTGTTGGAAGATTATTATATTTTCACGTAAATGCAAGTTTGAAGTTGTGATTACCCCTCTAAGATTTTATTATTATTATTATGATTATTAATATCATTTTTGCACAACGTCCTACTCTTTCAAGCTATACGCCTACGGAATAGCTACGCTATTGGGTTATGGAAGTTTAAATTTACAATAAGTCTAACCCATTCGCTTTAAGAGAGAGTGGAAGACAGTTTTGGAGAGAAAAAAACACCTCCATTACACCCAAACTACATTAAAACCCCGATTTACCAGTCATTGGCAGTCTAGACCATGTAGCCACCTAATTGAGTTTTTTTATTTGAGGTATTTAACGTATACTTTTTGAACTGATTTAGAATATAACCGTGATAACTATACACTAACTTAACTCTTGAACACACACAACATTCAGGGTTCCTGACGTAAATTCATCACTATCACATCATTATCACCAATTATACGGTCTACGTCAATGTCTGAGAATCGAACCCACGACACTTAAGTCTAATACAGACTTTACAGACTAATAGGAAATGTCGGAATTACTTCTTCAATCTCTTACTCAGGGACACTTGGGTGTAAAAATACATTTCGAGTCCCCTTTTGGTCTGGCTTTCACACAATGTGATTGTCTTAATTCACACGAATGGTGTTATGCTCTTTTTTTTAATGAACCCCTCTCATTATCATGGCCTTAGACTAGTTTACTGGTTATAATTGCCATATGACCAGATTCAATGGTTTTATGATCTAGTGCACCCCTCTCTAAATAGTAGGTTGTACTAACGATGAATGGCAGATCGGGGCTTGAATCACGGCTGTGTGTACTGAGTTTTTATTTATCTAAATGGTTTCTCACTATCTTTCCAGGCAAAGGCGGGTACACTTTCTTTAAATTCAACCTTCCTCACCCCTAACAAATTAGCGTTATTGGTAGCTATGCGGAATGTGTGGAATGCCAGGCCTCCACCGTGGTTCGGATTCCACGTTAACCGTAGGTCCTTCATTTCATCTCACAATCACCCTACCATTACACATTAGCGTAAGTGCGTACAACCCGAACGGGTAGTAAGACGCGTTGCTAATAATAATAATAATTATTATTATTATTATAAATAGTTATGCGTATAAATTGAACGGGTAGTAAGACGTGGTGTTAAAACTTATAACTAAAGGACATAAACAAATTGTTTTCCATCTTTAAAATTATAAGAATAAACACTCAAAAGGCGAACAAGGGTGAGGTTTTCACTTGAAATCATCATTTTTAGCACATTATTGTAATTAGTACAGTTGCGTACAAACCGAAAGGGTTTTAAGTTAGGAGGCCTAGATGAAAATGGTACATATTTCTGACTGAATGTATACTAACACATACATTTAGTCATAGTGAAACATTATAAAACCAAAATAGAAGTTTTAAAATCCCAATTAGAGATAAATCGCTATGGTGGGCCTATAAAAAAAAATTTATTATTAAAAGTTTTACCAATGGTTTCCTTTAGAGAGGCGATATAACCTCAAACAGTTTAAATTAATATTGTTATTATTATTATTATTAGCACCGCGTCTTACTACCCGTTCGGGTTATACGCTACTTACGCTAATGTGTAATGGTAGGGTGATTGTGAGATGAAATGAAGGACCTACAGTTTAACGTGGAATCCGAACCATGGTGGAGAGCTGGCATTCTTAACAGCTTAAAAATGAACATATACGAGTCAGCAGTACGTTTATCTACTAATCTAATCCTCACGGGATCTATTCCCGGAAATGTCAAAAGTATATAATATACATAGTGTGTGGATTAGGGTCTTTCCCTTTTCCAATCATGAGCTAACGAATAGATGACTGCATTATGTGTATTTTATAAAATTTAATAAATTTTTATATGTGTGAAAATAAAATCAGTCATTTTATAAAGTGCACTTAAAATAGGCCATTATAATAATTTAAAATGTAAATCTCATGTGATATTAATTGATGTGGAAATCATTCAATGAAAACACCTTGACTTCTATCTTTGCTCACAGAACTACGGGGGCTCAGAACTTTAATTGTTGCTCCAGCGGACTTTAATATCAGCATCAGCATTGAAATAACACATGTTTACATTGTTTTAGTGATCCAATAATCTTTTAAAATTAGTCTTAATAAAGGAAACCTATTGAAAGTCCATTAGGAGTGACCGTGCCTGCTTGTATAAAAGGACGTGAGTAGTCGAGGGGTATCATCAACTATCTTCTAGCAGTATCTTGTCAACATGAGGGTCTTAGCTTTGGTTCTGGTCACCGTAGCGCTGACATCAGCGGCCTCCGTCAAGTCTCCATTGAGGAAACATTCATCCTCCTATAAGGAACTCTCCATTTACGGTAAGCCTCAAGTGGTTTTAGCTCTTGGAGACATTAGATTGACTCCAGGTGGGGATTTAAAAAGTAAATTATTTGTTAGTAGGTTTGTTCTACCAAGATATTTTGATTTACGAGTCTTACCAATGTGATAGATCGGTTAAGCATAACTGTGCTGACCCGCTTCAGTGGCCGAATGGTCTAAGGCGCCATTATAGTGTTAGACTATCATGCTGATAACGGGAGTTTGGGGTTCGAGTTACGGTTGTGTCTACTGAGGGTAGAATTAAAAAATGAAGTATTTCTCAGGAAGTAAATTTGCATTTGCGTGGAGAGAGAGTGGAAAACCAATTAGAAAAAAACCACCCTCACTACACCCGACCAAGATTCGAACCTCTATTTCCCAGTAATCGATAGTCTTAAAATAAATCTAGCGCATTAGCTAACTACGCCACCGAGGTGGGTCATTCCTCTCCTACCCAATTAGAGTAATTTATCATATATGCGCACAACTTGAACAGTGACGATTAAAAAATCTTCGATTACCTTTGAAATACTTCACTCTAAATTAATGTACTTTCTTGCTGGTCTATGTAACTGAATTTGTAGTTAAGCTCAGTTTTAAAGTTTATACATTTATATTCTCACACATTCAACAATTGACGCAACTTGTTAGAAAAAATTACGGCTTCAATGTAATTTGAAATAAAGTATTTGTAGATGTTTGTTATTATTTTCCTCAACGTAAATTATTTTACTAAATAAATAAATTAAAATCACTTTTTTATGATTCAATCAGTTTTCATCTAAAGAAATTAACGTTTTCTTAAACTGTGGCCTATCCTCTGCATATTTTTGATGTTTAAATTTGTTTGTCACTTCCTCGGTGAGTATCATTTCCTTTTATTTTATATACAAATACGAAAGTCACTTTGGTATGTATATTAAAATGATTATCAAAGTTTTAAGGGTTGATATAGCCTTAATTTTTAATGTTCAGCTTTGGTTAAGCAGTTTTGGGTACGCATAGTTTTTGTTTTTAATGTTCAGCTTTGGTTACGCAGTTTTACGTAAGCATAGTTTTTGTTTTTAATTCAATTTTGGTTATATATAGTTTTTGTTGTTAATGTTCAGCTTTGGTTACGCAGTTTTACGTAAGCATAGTTTTTGTTTTTAATTCAGTTTTGGTTACGCATAGTTTTTGTTTTTAATTCTCTGTACTTTACGTGCATTTTCTAAAACGACTGATTTTATTTTCAAACATTAAATATTTGATTAAACTTTAGAACAGACACAATCTGCCGTACTCCGGCCGTTAACTCATGATTGGGAAAGAGGGAGTTCAAGGATTAGTTTAATAGATAAACGTTAGAGGTCATATCGGATCTCTAAAGGGAAGCACTTGAAAAAGTTTAGTAAAACAATAAACTATAAGTTCACTATAGCAATGTATTTCTATTAACGTATTTAAAAACTTATATTTTGGTTTTAAAATGTTTCACTACGACTAAATTTATGTACATTACTATAAATTCAGTCAAAAATAAGTATTGTTTTTAATCAAATCTCCTAACAGGAAACCCCTTTGGGCTGTACGCATGAGTATTAGTAATACTACGGTGCTAAAAATGATGAAGGTTGAATATAGAGGAGGTGTAACAGAATTTGTAGAGAGGGAGGGTGAAAAACTATTTAGGAAAAAAACAAACACCCTCAATACATCCGACTGGAACTCAACCCCTGATACCCCCATCATCGGCAGTTCAGTCTATTGTGAGCATTATACCTTAAGACTTAGACTATTCGACCACCGAAGAAGAGTTTTACTTTGTTAATATTTGCTTTAAGACAATACATCCTATAATGGTTTTCAAACTATCTTATTTCTTGAGATACATATATTAAGTTCAAATTTTCTAAACTCTTATAACAATTTATGACAGGAATATAATTAATAAGGCGTTAACTGTTTAATCAACTGTAAACACGAAATAAAAATAAATAGTAGGTGTGCATAAAAGGACATATATAATTAGTTTCGACCAAAGGTGTGAACATAATTTACACACACACACACATATAATATATAACCATACAATGTTTTAAACTGATGATACATTTTAAAAAGGTGTTTTTTTTTAGTTTTCTCGTGAATTCTTTACCAACCAATGCGAATACTTAGTGAATCTATTAAGAGTATTTGAAATTCAAATTTAAGACGTTTACAACTATTTCCTATATTATTCTATACATTAATAGTCTACTCTATGTAACCCTGTAAATTTGTATGATCTATTATTTTTTAATTCCAAATTAATTACGAATGTATATATATATGTGTGTGAAAAATGAAATGCACCGTGTATTTATAAATTAATTTACAACTGTTTGTTACAAAAGTAATTACATTTTTGAGAGCAGATAATTAAATTCAAACGGTTATTATTATTTAGCACTGCGTCTTACTACCCGTTCGGGTTATACGCTTTAAGTACTAATTACGCTGATAGATTGGGAATTGGGAAGGTTGAACTTGAGGAAGTGAACCTGCATCTTCGTGGAGGGAGAGTGGAAAACCATTTAGGAAAAACCACCCACAGTTCACCCGACCGAAATTCGAACCTCGATCTCCCCGTCCTCAGCAGTCGAGCTCAACACGACTAGCACGTTAGCCAACTACGCCACCGAGGCAGGTAAAACACTTATTAAAAGGAAAAGTGATACAATACATTTCTGAAATTTGTTTGAATGTGAACATGATTAAGAAGTTTGGTTGTAGGTTTGGTGAATAATTTGAGTGGTATTTATTGCCTCGCTAAGCAGAGTTTACATGAAATAGCTAATAATTGTGGCTACAAAACTGCCACAACAAACAGCCTATGACCAACTGATTACATTTTCAGGTGTCCCCGACAGTGTAAGTGGTGCCAGTTTGATAGCAGGCCGCAGATCCTCTTCCGATGAACTCAACTCCTACACCAATGCCGAGAATATTGCCTACGCAGCAGCTCCAGCTGGCTACGCTTACCGGGTAGGCGCTGGTGGCTACGCCATCCCAACAGGTGCCGGTAGTTACGCTATCCCAGCAGGTGCTGGCAGCTACGCTATCCCAGCCGGTGCTGGCAGCTACGCTGTCCCAGTTGGTGCTGGCGGCTACGCTGTCCCAGCCGGTGCTGGAAGCTACGCTATCCCAGTTGGTGCCAGTGGCTACGCTCTCCCACCCAGCTCTTCATTATCATCTCCAGGCCGTCCTTACGCAGCCGGTGGAGTCCCCAACAGGCCGTTGGTCCACACTGGCGTGAACGCCTTCACTCCCCCCGGCCACCCATCAGAGGGGGTCATCACTCCTCTAACCCCTCTGGTCTCTACCACCGGAGGCCTTGCCGCCCCCGCTTCCATTTATTCCGCCTTCCCGACTTTGGTCAAAAGCGGCAACCGCCTTAGCGCTTCTCCTTACAGTGCCGATATCCTCGCCTCTTCAATAGCAGGAAACACCGGGACTAACGCCATCTCCAACGAGCCTTTGGTCGTCTTCACAAAGACCGCTGACAAGAAGGAGATGAAGGGCTGCCTCGTTATAGATGGGTTGGCCTCCTTCGCTGACAACTCCTGCACGAAGAGCCTCCACAAGGCAATCATCGCCGGTGAAAAGAAGAAGGCGCTCTACTTCGACCCCTCCACCTTCGACGTTGACACGCTGTACATGGCTAAGAACCTCCCCGTGACCAAGTTCGAGGTCCCGGAGGATCTGAACATGGCTGACCTAGCCCGCCTCGCCGCGCCCAGCATGCCCTGGCTGCTGGTGTTGGACAAAGATGACTTCAACAAAGTCGCCCGTCACTGGGAGTTTCTCCCGAAGATTGCTGAGGTAGAACTGTCGGAGGATTCAGCCTACGTGAGGAGCAACGATATCCCGTCCTCCATCGAGTGGGGATACCTCGCTTCCATGGATAGCGATAGTGAGGATAGCAGCTCCGAGGTGTGGACAAAAGACAAGGATGACCGGGACACGACTGGTGAAAACAAGAGGAAGGAATAAGCCAGAACCAAAATACCAATCGTAATAGATAAAATATTTCCCCCTATTTTTGTGTACTTAAGATTAAAGATAATAAACATAGATAATTGCTAGTTTTAAATGTTGTACTTTTTATTTATCACGAAACACGGTTTATTAGTCACCATGTATACGATGGCAATGGCAAGAAGAATGGGTAAGAGGAACTTGACCAAAAACTACCACCTTTGGGAGAGGAGTAAAGGTTTGGGGATTGAAGCTCATTATACCTGTCTTTGTTTTAATTAGTTACCGTATTTCAATATAATTACCGAGTTTATGAGAGTAATATAACACCTGTATCCACATAAGGGGATGGTGTGGGAAATACAATTTATAGGATATCAAAAGAAGGAAACCATCTTCAGTGAACCTAGGCAGCATTTGAATCATTACCTGCCCGTCATCTATGATCGTATTAGAATTAGCGGGATGTATCAATTTTTCCCCAACCTAGATCCACTTGCCCATTCCCCTACCCTCCCTCCTCTATATCTAGGTATATTCAAATTATATCTGGCAGATAAAGAAACTAAATAGCGGGGTTTCTATATTTATTAAATGAATGTAATATGTTTATTTATTTTAATTTTTAATTTGGGTTAAGATTTTTCATAGTCATTAATATTTCAATGAATGAAATTTAGTAGAAAAAAAATGTTTAGAAGATGTTTTCCAAAAATATGTTTAACATAATACTTAATAATTATAATAGTTATTAATAATATTTTCTCATATTTTTAATGTAAAAGGTTCTAATAAAAATAATAATATTTAATTGTAACTGCCCTGTAATGAATTATATATGTGTCTTCAATAGGTTGAGCTTCAATTCAGATTAGTAAAATTATGATTTTAGCCACAAACCAAAATGTAAATTGGTTTAAAGTGTAAGAAGTAAATATTATTATAGCCGGAATAAGCCCCAACCTTTTTCAGTGTCATTGATATTGTTTTCTTAATTATAAAGCTAGCTATGGGCGAGATAAATAAATGGAAACCTGTCGTTGTGTTGGTGTATTTACTGCTCTTTTCAAAAATCCTATAAAAATAAATATTTTCTGAAGAATTTTCTTTCTTAATTCATTTAAGTGTTTAGAATACTAATTTTCTACAATATCTATCTTGGCGGGTCCATACTATTTTGAGCATGTAAATTATGATTTAAGGTAGAGAAGACTCTAATCTTTTTGTTTACATAACAAAAATTATCGTCAGAAAATGGAGTTATATTTAGTTAAAATCTAGTGTGAGATTATATTTTTTTAATCATCATCAGATGGATTTTGGTAATAAGAGCTGACAAAACTGAGCTTCACTAAGAATAAGTCTATTCAGTTGTATGAAAAATAAGGCTGTCATACTTAGTTGATCTTAATTTAGTTCTCATAACAACTAGCCCGGATAGCTCAGTCGGTAGAGCATTAGGCTTTTAACCTAAGGGTCCAGGGTTCAAGTCCCTGTTCGGGCGATTGTTTTTATTTATCTTAACAAATTACCAGTAGATAAAAATTGAAATAATTTAATTTATTTCATGGACAATTATAAGTATTTGAGAAATAACTATTAATAAACATTTGATATGTTTATGATTTGTAAAAAATTATGCAGACTAGATTATTACTACATTTCATGGTACATTTAAATAGAGAAAACAAATTAAGGGCTTTAACCTGGGAGAGGGCTGTTCCCTTTGCCTAATACACTAAACCTAAGTTGAGTATATCTCAATATGATACCTGCTCTGGTGCCAGTAAAATTATTTAGGGTTTCATTTATAAATTTAGCTTTATCATACATAATAATTTATAGTATTTGTAAATATGTTACACGTGAGACATTTTTTTTTTCAAACGTAATATTTTGTCACCTGGCTGATCAATCAATGGTCAAAAGTCTGACCAAAGATTTTGTTATTAAAAACTAGAAATTATTTGTGTCACCTATATTAATTTCATTGTGTAAGTTTACACATTTTTTTATAACATATATAATTAACTACCGAGGAACCGGGAATATATTATATATAGGTAACACAACCTGTTTTGGTTTATAAATGAAAAACCATAAAGGCTGGTACTATCTTAACCAAATTAAAATCTGGGCTCAGGGGTAGCTCTAGCCAATTGGTGCAGGGGCACGTCCCCCCCCATAATTAAATACATAAAATAGTTATACAATTTTAATCCAAGTTTATATATAATAACTTCATTTTATGTTTTCATTCCATGAAAGTAGCTTATGTTCTGTGTAATGACAATTTATTATCAGCGAGTGATTGATTCTCTTTACGCCAGAGGCAATGGTGTAAAGAGGCAATGGATCTGGGGTACAGAGCTCCTACACCTGAAGCCCTCTGTATTTGTGTTAGGCCGAGTGCACACGAAACTAGTTGGAGGTCGCCGAGCAATGGCTATTCTTGGGGACAATTAGTCGGCACCTCAGCTGCCTTTCACTCAGAGAATAATGTGAAGTCTGGCGCAACACACTAAAGTCTCTAAGAGTTGCGCATTGAATCGTGAGTGTACAGTAAAAAAAAGTTAGTTGTTTCAGTTTAAAGTAAGTTCACAGAATGTGTTACACCAATAATAACTGTAGTGCTTGTTTTTTGGTTTTTAATTAATGTTGATTCTGAGTTTTTTCTTTGTGTAATTTATATTAACTAGAGTCCAAACAACAATGAACACTATTATGGACATAGCAAGCAGGCCATTAGACTATCAAAAAAGCTTTAAATAAAGAAACTTGGCCCTCCAAGACCACAACTTAACTTATCACGTACTTATCATAGAAAGAAGAGAAACTTAGGTCATAGTTTTAACACGAAACTGTATGAGAAAGTTACTTGGATTGCAGGGTGTGAAAAAAATAATGTTTTTGTTGTACTATTTTCGGCTTGCCACTACATACAGACATGCCAACTTAGAATGAAACTAATTAGAAGCCCTCTCTATTTAATTCAAATTTTCATGAAGTTGTAAAGTTAGGTTGGACCTGGTTAGTTCCATTTACTTATAAATATAACAATTATATAAAATTTATTTTTAGAATTGTTTGTATATATAGATATATATGAGCTTTTTTTTAAAGATAAAAGTTCTGAAAATCTATTATTTGAGTGGGTTATTTGGAAAAAAATTAGTTTGGACTGACTGCTGAAAAGTACTTTTTGGTTTACAAAGTTGGAATTACATGTCGCCGCACGTGCATAGTATAGTGAATAACAAGAAATAATTTGTTGATCCTTCAACTGGAACATATGCATTAACTTAATAGGGTTTAAATTGGGCAAAGTTAAAAGGCTTTTTCAAGGGATTAGACCTTTTGTGGTTAATTGAAGAACACCTTATTAATCATGTAGTTGGACATTTACACTCCTTCCGAAATTAGAGCTTTTCAGGAAATCCTTAGGCCTAAGATTATGGCGAAACGATATACTGCGAAATAGATGATTCATGCAAATATTTTTAAATTATTGTTTTGTCCTAGTATTAGTATATATATATATATATATGGCTGAGCCTTTTTTGTGTCTGATAAGAATAATACCCAATGTACTAGTATTCTTTCACTGCCATTGGTGCTTTTTTTTAAATGTGGGCACACATATTTACTCAGGCTGTATCCGAATAGTCAAGTAAACTTGACTTGATGCAGACTTGATGACTTTACACTTAACACGCACTTGAGATCGAAGATTACAACAGACTATTCGAACGGCAAAATATCCTTTTCACACCCTCGAGTCTGCAGTGCTGCTTCCTACCGATGATCTTAGAAACTATTTTAAATGCCAACCATCAGCCCGAATTAGCGTAGGCCACACACTTATTTTCACTGCACATGACCAATTAGCCAAATTATTCAACACAACGCAACACAATACAACTCTACAAAACAACCAGTATATTTAATGTACGTTGTAAAAGATCACATTACTCTACGAGGTCTCTCTCTCTAGCAGACGAAAAATTAAACAAGTGCCGATCAAACACCGCATTGATGGCGTGTCAAGGGTAACTTGCTGTCGCTCTTGGACTCAAGGGCGTGTGAGGAGTGTATTAGCACACTTCGTAACTATTCGGACAGATCTATACTGGGTCACGTGATTGTTAATGCAAATATCAAGTGAAAATCAAAGGTCAACGGCGCGTGAAGTAGATTATTCGGATACAGCCTAAGTTGTGTACTCTGTATAACCTAGTTTTTACTCCTTAGAAAGTTAAATTTGACCAACTTCTACACAGTTACGGGTAAGGACTCTGTGTCCAGAGCAATAATATACTTTATCATAGATTTCTTACGGACTATGAACAGTCTGTGTTAGGGCCTTTTCATGGACCAATATTTTTCTTCTCGAGCAGATTAATTACTTTATTGTCTAGGCCCTATAATTTGAATTCAAAAGTTAATTGAAGTTTACCTACTTTGGTTTATTTAAGTGTTGAGAATTAATCTTTAATTACACTTACAAAAGTAATTAAATCAATTGTTCACAGGTATTAATGAAATGTATTTTCGTTAATTTATTTTTATCGCCATTTTAATTCATAGATTGGACAATACAAAATATGATTGACCCCACACCCCACCTGGTAATTGTAAGGATCTGATGAAATGTGCATTCAGCCGTTTAGTCCCTAGACTAAAACATTCGTCTCTAAAATGCTCATTGCAAATTGTAAATTTAGTAAGAATAGTTTCACTATCCAGATTTTCAAGTTTTGGGTTACATATATTTTACTTCTAGATGAAGAATCTTGTTAAATCTTTATTTGGAAATCTATGTCTAGTAGATGTTTTATTTGGACGTCCAAGAATTCAACACTTAGATTTCTAATATACCATGATAAAATTAACACTCAAAACATTTTATAACAAAATACTATCACTATAATTTACAATTATAAAGTATTTAACGCCACGACAGTTCACTGTTTTGTAAAGTTTGAATCCATCTTCCAATCACAGCTCAATATTTTGCCTACACTAGCGATTGCCGAGGTTATAAGAATAACTAAAATAAGGTTGAAATAGCTTCTATAAGAAATATCCGACCGTGCGCCAGACGTCACATTATCCTCTGAGTGAAAGGCAGATCGTGTGCCGACTAATTGTGCCCAAGAATAGCCATTGTTCGGCGACCTCCAACTAGTTTCGTGCGCACTCGGCCTAACACAAATACACAGGGCTTCAGGTGTAGGAGCTCTGCACCCCAGATCTATTTTATATTAACTAGAATAGAATTCGAAACCTTTTAGGGCTCCAAACTCCCTTCTCACGAAGACTCTGTAGTGATTATCTATTTTTTAAATATATTTAATAGCTCAACTTTTAGTCAAGCTGACCTTCAACATGTGGGCATCCTTGTGCCCTTTCGTGCCTTTCGAAATCCTATCTATCTAACCTATATAAACTTACAAACTTAGCCCAATTGACCGACTATGTTAGCTCTGTATTTAAAGAATTTGATTTTATCATAAAAGAAAAAAAATACTTATTCAAGGTAGATCCTTATAATTGATTACTTATTTTTTGTGTATTGTTTTCGATTCACTACTAATATTATTAGATTATCTCCTTTTGCCCTCTCTACATCATTTATAAGCAACTAAATATATGTAGTTTGTAATTCATTATACCCAAAGGGATTTTATTTTTATTTTGTGTAGTCCTGAGAATCTGTAAATTATCAGTTCTAGCTTGTTAGACGTCTCGACTGTTGATGAGCACTTTAATAAATGGAAATAAAAAATAGAAGGATGGAAAACAATATGTTTACGATTAGAAATAAAATTTGTCTACTTAAACATTATTTTTCTATAAACTCTAAAGATATATACCTTTATTTTTTATATTAAATAATCAGAAGAACTCTTCAAATATTTTAAGTAGTTTAGAGAAATATTATTAAGTAACTAAAATAATTTTTATTTGGTTAAAATTTCAATTCTTCTCGTATTTGTAAACATTAATATTTGATTAAATCATCCTGCCTGTCATAGTGTCGGCTGGTGCTATAATATTATACATTTTGTGTTTAAACAAATTTTAATTTTTTATTATTGAAATAATACAGTATATAAAATTTAATACTGATGTTTTAATGTCCAGTCTAAGATATTTTTATCAAGGCATCAGGTAATTAACATATACAATCCTATACAAAGATTGTATGAGGTTTCAGGTTTTTCACTTTTATTCTTGAGCTTCTGAAGAGATTTACAATGACGCCAAAACAATAACAAGTAGGCCCCTGCCACTATAATGACCTAATTGATATTCATTAACATGATCTTCTTTACAATCATGATGAGGATATGATCTACTTACGCCATAGTATATACCCTATGTAACCTCACCTAGAAATAGGGCGGAGGAAGAGGTCCAAACATCCTTCTTTGAAACGAAGGGGGATGTATCATCGGCAGTTTAGCTCGGACCAACGGGACGATGACGTTAACTAGACTATTCAACTGATCCTGTTTTATAGGGATCCCAGGGATAGGGTACGACTGCTCGTCCGTCTCGTCAAGGATCTCGTATTTCTCGTCAGATAGTTGTATCGTAACGAGCTCTCTCCACATCTTCAGCTGCTCCCGGTTAGAACCATCCTCGTTAAAGACAAAGAGGATGGGGATTGGTCTGATGAAGATCCCGAGAAAATCCGTAACACTCAGGTCATCGGGGACGATGAGCTGCTTGAACGAGAGCTCATCAAGGACACTTACCACCGACTCACTGGGGAACTTCCACGACGTACCTAGGATCCCGACTTTGGGGAAACCGTTTAGGAGGTACCGATGGAGGTGGGTGGTCTTGCTGTTGCTTTTCAAAGAGAGTAGCCCGTCCTTGACTAGGATTGCTATCATGCTGTCGTCACCTTTTGATTTCCCGAACACGATGAGTGGTTTCTTGTAGATCTCCTGGACGCGCGTCGAGCCATCTGGGGCTTCCTCGTAGCTGGGGGGGAACTGGTTCTCGTCAGAGTTGGAGGTTGGCAGGTGTAGACTTGAGGGTAAGGGTGGTATCACTTGGCGTGTTAAGGGTGGTCTTAGACCTTCAGCCCTTAGAGGACCCGATGGTGGAAAGGCATAAGGCAATATCAAGCTTTCTAAGGCACTGCCACTCAAAGGATTTGGAATATCTGAAACAATATATAAATATTTTATCACCGCGTCTTACAACCTGTTCAGTCTATACACATATATTAAAGTTAACCTTGTGGGGTAGGGATTAGGAAGGAAGAATTTTAGAGGAATACACCCGTATTTGCGAAGAAGAAGGGTGTGAAACCATTTATGAAAAACAGCCCTATGTAGACCAAACCGGGAATTGAGCTCCAACATCCCCGTAACCGCAGACGCGTCCAACACGAGCGTTATGCCTTAGACTATTCGGCCACTGAAGTGGGTAGCAATTATAATAATATTGAATGCACTGATAATACACTGCATAAGGTTAGTATGTTAATATGTTATTTTTAGCACCACGTCTCTATACAATTAAAGTTATGCTCATATAGAGGGTCTACAAACTACGCTAATGTTTTTTGGAATGCGAAGATTGAGGAAATATACCTGTGTTTGCATGGAAAAAGATTTTAAACCCATTTAAAACAAAAAACAAAAAGCAAAAAAACCCTAGATAAACTCGACCAGGATTTTAACCTCAATATCCCCGTGATCGAGAGTTCAGTTTATTGTGATAGTGACGTCTTAGACAATGTGGACACCGCAGTGGGTGGTGTTAGGTTAATATGTAATATTACTTTGTTTGCTAAATGAAATGTTTACATTATTACCTTAATCTTCATTCAATTCTTTCACTATGTTAATTAAGCTGAAAAATTAATATATTACCTTACACTTTATTTCATTATACCTCCATGCTAATTGTGGGGGAAAATTTCCATATTAGCTTCTTAGAATGGTCCGTTAATAACTATTTTGTTAGAAGTGCTATTTCTTTACTTTTCTAATTCTTCCATTTAATGGCATCGCACCCTGATTCATAGGTATTCAACCTTTTTAGTTCTCTTTCTCCTGAATATAATTTCTCTTCAACTTTCCACTCCCAAAGTTGTTGGTGAGTAATGAAAAGTATACATTTTCTATGATCCACATCTAGAATAAATTGCATAAAAAATAATGAGAAATAAATGCATTCATTATACTTCAAGTTTACGTACTCTCCCCAATAAGTTTTCGCGTTCCCCAGGTTTGGATACCACGGATCTAAATTATTCATACCACGCCAGATTTCGCACAACTGTAAGAATGCACTCCACCCGGATCCAAACCAGAGTCTTTTAAATGTTAGTCAAGGTATGAATTTCAATGCCTTGTGGCTCTTGGTCGCGTCCTTGGCTCACAAGTTTCGCAGCACTCACCATAAATGGTGAGGTTGTTGATCCTGCGGTCTAGATAGTCCTCTCGTTCTGCCACCACAGCAAGGATATAACTCACCAGGACTATGAGGGACGAAGTAGACATTTCTTCCCCCCCTGAAAATGAACATAGGCCCGTTAGGGAACCTTAACTTTAACAGACATATTATTTTATTTATATTTATTTGAGATATTTAACGTACACTTTCTGATCTGACTGATTATATCAGCACACGAGAATATCTAAGAGCGAGAGCGAAAGAACCTACCAATTTTGTTGGGAAAGTTATTTCCACATACCTTCCAGGTATTTTTACATGCCATAATTGACATGGAACCAATGGCTCTACTTCCACTCAGTAGGAAGTTGTGCTACGGATTTCTATCTCTCAAGAAAGCGAGAAAGAGTTTGAACCCACGAACTTTGGATTTTGAGGTGAGCACTTTACCTCAATAACCCAGAGGTTGACTTAACGGAACCTCAACTATAGCTACCCTAAATACGTGGAAGACAAGGTAAAACTTGTAACACGATATTACTTACGTTGGAAAATTTAATAATATTGTTCACCTCTGACAATACAACTTGTAAATGTGAGGAATGCCAGTCCTCCACCGTGGTTCTGATTCCACGTTAAACTGTAGGTCCTCCATTTCATCTCACAATCACCCTACCATCACACATTAGCGTAAGTGCGTGTAACCCGAACGGGTAGTAAGACGCGGTGCTAATAATAATAATAATAATAATAATAATAATAATAATAATGTTGTTGTTGGATTGGCCTTATCAAATAATAGATGAACACGTGTTGTTTTTCTGCATCCGTTCGGGTGGTATGCATAATATGTAGGCCTATTAATTACGCTAATCTGTTAAGGATAGGGAAGTTTGAATTTATATAAACTATTGCCCGCATTTACGTTGAGGTAAAGTGGAAAACCATTTAGGAAAACATACCCTTAATAAATATGGCTGGGATTTGAGCCCATATCTTCCCTTCATTGGAAGTCTAATCTGTTGTGAGAGAGACACCGTGGCCCTTACGACAACATAAGAGAGGGGGG
>CABFVX010003605.1:0-14961 GCA_902151425.1 Timema shepardi | reverse complement strand
TATATATATATATATATATATATATATATATATATATATATATATATATCAGAGGAAAAAACTTCGTATATGACTTCCAAACTATAATAATCAAATTGATTTAGATGACAAAGTACCTCTTTAAGTTTTACTTTTGGGTTACACATTTAAGTCACATACAATTAATTATCAAGGAGGTAAACTTAGTAAATCCCTAAGATAGATCACACGCTGAAAATCAACTGTAGTGTACCCAACTGAGATTCGAAACCAGACCTCCCCTTTTCATCCAATCTAGAGAATTATGCCTTAGGCCACGCGATCGCCAGCAGGGATAATAGGAAATATGTCCAAGCTTGCAGCCCGTGGGCCGTTTGTGGCCCAATCTATAATTGTGTGCGCCCCACGGACCTTTTGATGATCCGATATGTTTTATTATAAATACAGCAATTGAGATCATCACAAATGGAAATCGGTCATTATTTAAGGAAATCTAGTGAGTGAGAATGGTGTAACCAATTTTTCTACTTACAAAAGATGGATTAATAAAGGTTTGTTAATTTTGTTCGCCAGATATGATTTTATTTGAACGTACTGTTTATATAAGCACACGAGAATTTCTATGAGCGAGAATGAAAGGGTGTACCAGTTTTTCCTGGAATATTATTTCCACATACTTTCCAGGGTTCTCTTACAAGCCACAATTGACCTGGGGCAGACGACTTTACTTTCCCTACAAAGGAAGTTATGCTATCGATTTTTATCACTCAAGAATAATATTTCGACTCCTGTTGATTTTGAACCCACGAACACCAGGTCCTTAGGCGAGCACCTTGCCCCAATACCACCGTGGTCGACTTGCGCACCAAATGTATGCGATGTTTGGCGTAAGTGTGGAAAGTTGTTTTCTCTTAAGAAAATGAGTCACACCAGGGTGATCACGGATTACGAACACGAATTTTTCTTCAATTAATCAATTTGGAAAGTTTCTTCAACACAGGATTTTAAGTTATATTCTCACATTTTTGCTACTAAAAAAAAGTTTCTAATATCTGGAACAAATTGAGAGTAAAATTCTTAACATTTAAGACAATCTTAAGTCTATTTATTGTAATTATATATATTATAAAATTGAGTTTTTTATTTAGATTGTAACAATAGTGAATTTTATAAAATGGGCCTCCCCACAGCAATGTAACCATTTTGACCGAACGAGTTTTCCACATCTAACCTAAGCCGTCAAAATTACATTATCTGGAATCACCAATGATTAGGAGATCAGTATTCGAATCTTTATCGGGTGTAATGTTTTTTTTTTTACCTAAATGGCTTTACACTCTCCCTCTACAATATGAGGGTACATTTTTCCTAAATTCAAACTTCCCCATCCCTAACAATTTAGTTTAATTAGTATTATATGCTTATAGCCAGCATGAATATTGAGGCAAGGTGTGGAAAAAATTGGTATTAGAAAGAAACACATCTTTTCTGGGAAAGAAACTAGCCTCCCGAAATTTAAATATGTATAATAACTGGGTTGATTTATATATTAATGATAATTTATGATAATTTTAAATATCTATTTCCATTAGTATTGAAGTAGTAATATTATCACCGTGTCTTACTACCCGTTCGGGTTACACGCACTTACGCTCATTTGTAATTTTAGGGTGATTGTGAGATGAAATTGAGGACCTACAGTTTAACGTGGGATCCGAACCACGGTTGATGCTTGACATTCCACACATTCATTCACAAGCTGTGATTAATACACGTCTTGTAAGAGGTGAAGGAAGGGATTGGCATTCAGATACATCTGTGCCAGAACCGAGTATTGAACTCCAGACCACCAGCATAGAAGTCTGACACTTTACCGCTGGACCGCCAGGTCACCTGCCATAGATACTAAACAAATTACGTTAAACCACTTCGGTGGCCGCGTGGTTTAACGTACTACTCTCACAGTAGACTAGACTTCCAATGACGGGGAGATCAAGGTTCAAATCTCTGTCGGGTGTACTGAAAGGGTATACCAAATTGGTTTTCCACTCTCTCTCCAGGCAAATTTGGTTACACTTTATCTTAATGTAATCATTATAATCCCTAAAACCATCAGTGTAACTAGTAGATAAGCGTATAACCCGAACTGGTATTAGAACGCCGTACTAATTTTCTTTTATTGTTAGTTCTACTTTGTATAATTTCAAACTTTTATATGAATAATGGTATTATTTATTTGAAAAATGTTATATGAAGGGTCTACATGAGGTTTGGGGAGCATTATACAAGTATTCTTACCAATGTTATTAATATATTTTTATTAAATTATAATTATTATGATCTACTCTCCATTTTTACTGTCGTTGACTTATATGACATACGATAACTTGATTAAGACAATACATTTTAAGTAATTTCTCTAAAATTTTCTTGAAGACTGTAAAGAATTTTTTTTTATTAACTATAGTTATTATTTACACGCTCAATTAAATTAAAACATAACCAGTATTTTTTTTCTGATTAAAATATTTAGCTTAGTATATTAATACTCATTCAAGCTTTCGTAATATTATACGCTTCTAGTAACAAGAGTTTTAGTGAGTACATTTTAAATGCAGTAGTGTATTCCTGGAGATTGGATACAGGTAAGCTCGCTACCCAGGCGGGCGTTGAACTATGGTCCACCATGTTAGAGTTAGAAGAACTTCCACGCCGTAAAACAATCATGGGGTCAACTATGCTAATTATCTAGGCCTACATGCCAACTGTACATATAATTATAAACGAGAGATTAAATTTAAAAAAAAAAAGCTTTAGCAGTGTCTTGTCTGTATTATTCATGTTGTTGCTAATTGAATTATCTTGACATAAAATAAGACCAAAGATACCAAAATTTGTTTAAATAATTTTGGACAAATTCATCCTAAACTCTTAAATAAAGAAGGTTTTTTTTCTATAAGCTGTAAATTATTGACACGTTTACACAATGTTTGATATTTACAAAAACTGATTAAAATATAAATTTGCTGAGATTAGGAGTTGGGTTGATTAGATTTTAATTTACTGTACGTGTGTACTTCCCTATAGGACTACACTTTGTAGAACA
Organism: Timema shepardi; assembly: GCA_902151425.1. NCBI lineage: Eukaryota > Metazoa > Arthropoda > Insecta > Phasmatodea > Timematidae > Timema > Timema shepardi. The sequence continues at coordinate 11,876 of CABFVX010003605.1, read as the reverse complement.
TTTATTGGTCTGTTTAGTATTAAACCGGTATCTGGGAGCACGTAGAATTAATATCAAACTCATCTTGTTTGGCTTGATTTCGATGGGAGGGTCAAGGCTCAAATACCGGCTGGGTGCTCCTGTAGATGTTCTTTCATAAATAGCATAATAAACTTTATTTCTACAGAAAGGTGGATGTATCTCTTTCATAAAGGTTTTACATCATCCTTAAATAATTAGTTAAAGGTGGAGGATGTAGGGGACGTGAGAAAAGGTAAGTGGCTTTTGTAGTTTTCATATAAAAATATTTGGTCGAAATAAATAAAATATTGTTTAAGTACAAACACGTAGTTTAACTTTCTGAAAAAATTACCTCAATATTTCCTGAATATATGTCAAGGTTGTCTTATAATCTGGTGACAACTTTTCTCTTCATTTATAAAGTTAGTCAACTAATGCTGTTAATCTCATTATTTATATAAAATGTTGATATCACTATGTGTATAAAACTAAACTCTAAGTTTATATTAAGCAATATTTCATTTATTATAACAAAAAAATTTGCCATAAGAAAATGCAGAAACTTTTCCCTTAGTTCGCGTTATCTACAACTCCACATTAGTTAAATGCGTGTAAAATACCTGAATATGCATTAAGAATTGGTAGAAAACATTGATACCTAAGTTTCTCCACAATAGACAGAGATTGGATGATTATTAATATTTTATTCATAAATATAATCCAATTTTTAGTGAAATTAGGTGTATAAGTTGTATTAAATTAACGTGAAAGAACATACCTGTGTAATATAATATAATATATATGCACAGTATTTGAATAATAATTGAAAGAGATTGGTAATATTAATTACAAGTTATGATACATTATAATTAGGAATATCTTGAAATTATGAAAAATATTTAAATAAAGTTCAGTACATATTAAAACTTTAGACATTTGAGTCAAAATTATAACTAAAACTATGTTTTTAAAAAATGGGATGATGTGATCAAGAATTTTGTATTTCTATATTATTTTGAGAATTGACAGAACAAGTTATTAAATTTTGAAAAAATATAAAAATTGAAATTCTTTCTTATCTGTAGTTCCCTGTTCCTTGGGTACTGATGCAGGTGCTATACCGTTATTTAAACGACAGGTTTCGATGCTACGACGGCATCATCCTCAGGTCTGATGAAAAATAAGAAACACACCAAATTAAATCATGGCTCACAGATCGTGATCACATCCTCCCATTTTTTTAAAACTTAGTCTTAATTATAACTTTGACTCAAATGTCTAAAACTTTAATATGTACTGAACTTTTTTATATATTTGTCATAATTTCAAGATATTCCTAACTATAATGTATCATAACATGTAATTAATAGTACTAATCTCTTTCAAATATTATTCAAATACTGTGCATATTTATTATATTATATTACATATTTATGTCTTTCAATTAATTAAATACAACTTGTACAACCTAATTTCACAAGAAAATTAATTTTACTTATATATTTTCCTTAACGTTCCTTATTAAACAATTCAAATGTTTTTCAAAAATATTGATATTTTACTAAGTTGTTATTTCCTTTCCTTCCCCAGAGCCCGTGGTGAGATATCCGTGCGACGCCAACTACCCCTCCATCCATTGTATGAACATTTTCGACTTCTTGAGACCCTCCTCGCCCAACTACTACTACCCGGAGAAACATCGTATTGGCAGTTTGATCGTCCCCAAAACGAGTATCGTCGGCGAGGAACTGGTAGAAACTGGCGAGCTGATAGTTCCCAGGAGAAGCTACGTCAATCCTACCAATCCTAACCAGTACTCCGACTATTACAAATACATCAACTTACACAACACCTACAGGGGGTCCAACCTCAGGAATGTCTATGACAAACCTATCATGCTCCTGACCAGAGGTCAAGAAGGTAAGACCGACGAACTGTCGGCTTACTTCGTCAAAGACGGTTTGATATCCATGCAGGACAACGCTTACCTGAAGAACGCCCACGAGATGTTGAAGAAAGACTCCGACAAGTTGGCGGCGCTACTCTTCCAACCCAAGGACTTCCCTTTCACCGAGGAAATGTTCCACTGGGGTGGCTTGAAGATCTCCAAAGTGGTTCTGCCGGAGAACATTAATGTGGCGACCCTGGCTCGTCTTTCCAGCTACGACATGCCCTGGCTGTTGGTCTACGAGAAGGAAGCCTTCCGAAATCAGAACTATCATCAGATCAGAGAAGTAGGTGAGATCGAGGTATCTGGGAATTCATTCGACATACGATGCGCTCCAACTAATCCTTGTTATTAATGATTCGAAGGAGAACATATATTCCTTATTAGTATGATGGTGGGGATTCTAGCAATAAATGGAAACTGTTTTAAATGTTTGCACTAAACAACACAGATTTCTAAAAGCTAGTTTTTTTTAAATCATGTATATTGAATAAAGATGATTATAAAACATTAATTTGAGTTATTTTTTGACAACATTTAAGAAACCTTTGTTTTTTTTAACTACCTTGATCCAAATTGTGCAAATTTAAGATTCATCACGGCCAATATAATTTTATGTGTGAGGTTTTAATGTTGTTATCCATCCGATGAATTTAAAAATAATAGAAACTTAAGACTTTTCCAATTATAATACTAATTAAATTATCTGAAAGCCATCAATAATATTTTAATGACTTTCTACCTCAGAAATTAATCCATTCAGTCTTAGCGAAACACTTTAGGGTGACTTGTTTGACAATCTTACTAACCCGAATGTAGCTCTATGAAGTGATCACAATGAAATGAAATACAAACAAAATAATTTTGTGGAAATTGTTTAACTTGACAAACTAATTTCAATCCTCTTAATCGAAATATATATTATTCAAATTCAATTAAGCTGTTAACACCCAACAGTTATGAATGGCAACAGAGGAAGGAAGGTAAGTGGATAATCGTCGGGTAGAGTAGAGAGAAAGTGGACCAACTGAAAATATTCAAACATCGAATTCATGCAATTAGTAACACAAGCTTTGAATTGTCTGTTGAGATTAAGGAGTTTATGTTTTGTTAAGAAGACTTATCATTCATTATTAATGATTTAATTTATGTAATTAGATACTACTGTACGCCGGTGTGAATTAATATTTATGACGTTAATTAATTTCAAACCTTGTAGAAAGAGTACTCATTTCACGTTTCTCTTGTTTCTGTTTCTCTTGTTCCTGTTGCACATTGGGTAGAGAAAGCTGTGAACATGAGTGGAGGGGAATTACGTTTTGTATGGAATAGTAAATGCCGCTTCAATTTGAGATATTTCCTGTAGACTTGCAACAAACAGGCTAACATTGTCGGGCTCACGGGTGGTTGGTGTTTCCTCATTACCTCCTCCAACAATTGTGAATATAATCTTAGAAATTCTACCTTGCTCATTCATATACATCCATGTGAATAGTACTTTCAGGTAGTAAAACTCATATTACACACATACGCACACACACAACTCTTAACATCCGACGTTTTCCAAACTGTAAAGAAACAAACGAGCATCTATATGACAAGGGGTGCTTCCCCAGTTGTTTATGTGCCTTACTCTGAGTCGAGAGGCCAGGGTTTAATTCCAATCGAATACGTTGATGTTAGTACAGTAACGTTTCTATAATATGAATTCGATGGTAAAGGAGGTTGGGGGAGATAGTCTTGATTATTGAAAGTACCGGATTAATGATAAATTACAAGCCGATGAAAAAAATTATGTAGTGTATCTGCATCAGAGAAAATAGAAAGATTTTGTTTTATAATACAGTATGTTACTTAGATAATTGTGATGATTATTGTACTAGGTTCCCTAGAACTGTGACTGGCAACAATCGTTGACGTGTTGGGGAGTAAGGGGGCCGGGCTGTGCTCTGTTTGATTGTTTCCGTTGTGTTTCTAGGAAATTAATCACTCACCGGACAATAATTATTACATTAGCTTGACTGTCTATAGTACAGTAATAACTGAAAAAAAGAACCGGGCCGTATAGTGAGGTACGGATAATTGAAGCCGTACTGCTTTTCACCCATTCACTGGTTCCTTAGACTTTCTACAGATGAAGGTCAGCCAAAGTTTGGCGTACAGAAAATCACAAATTTTTAATATAAAGGGGGCTACTAGCACCTGAGACTGCACTTTTATTGAGCTCCAAATAAATAGCATCCCACCTTCTTTCGACACAGAGGAGATTAGATTTGGACACAGCTGCTATCCAAACCTAAATATTTTAGAAATAGACGTCTAAAGATTAATTCCTCGATAGTATTTTTTATTGGAAGGTGCTGTCAATCCCCAAGCAAACAACTTCTTTTCATATTACATTAATACCATTTTGTCAGGACATTAATACAAAAACATAGCATAATACTGTTTTGTTTCTTTCTTTTTTTAAAATATTGTTGATATACAATTAAACATAAGAATAATTATAGTATGAATATTAAGTTTCTTTTAGCGCAAATATTAATTAGTGACTTTTTAAGCATCGCGTCTTACTACCCGTTCGGGTTATACGCCTATTTACTAATTACACTAAAGGCTTAGGGATTAGGAAAGTTCGATTGAAAGAAAGTGCACCCGTATTCACGTGGGAGGAAAGTGGATAACCAATTAGGGAAAACCACCCTCAGTGTACCCGACAGGGATCGAGCCCCGATCTCCCTGTCATTGTTAATCTAGTTTAATGCGAGAGGTAGGCCCATGCCTTAGACCAGGGTTTGAAAACTCACGGCCCACAGGCCACATCCAGCCCATGAGACACGTTTGACCACCCCGCTAATCTGAAATTTAATTTTATAATACTGCCAGTTTTGCGGTAATAGAAGTTATATTTTAGTCTGTTCATAATTTGTAATGACAAAAATGACTTGTAACTATTGAAAACTGTACTATATATATATATATATATATTATTTTTTAATTTAAATACTTGATTGTGGGAATTTTAGTCACATATCGATACTTAAACCAATTTATAGTGTTAAGTGTATTTTGACAACCCACATAAACATCTCGGTGAATGAATTGTTTTAAGTTTTTAAAATATACATTAACGATTTTAAATACATATAATAAAATAGATCATATAACCTTGCATCAGTTGGGACGAAGATTAAATGTCTGGTTCGATCAATTCGGGTTTGAAACCACTGCTATAAGTAAATGCGGATATACTTCTTCCAAGGTATACAATTCTTATTCATACCCCATTACTAAAAATATGTGTACAGCCCGGATACGTAATAAGATGAGGAGCTTAGTAAACTACAAGCTATTATACTAAATTTATTAAATCTAAACAAATATGTAACTCACAAAACTTAACCTATACTTTTATTATAGCCCCTTAGGATATAGGCCTGCATCTATTCTTATTATTTTTTGAAAAAAATATAGTTAGCTTTTATAATAGCTTTTCCAGCATCAAAATTAATGTAATGCATGGACGGTTTAACACTTTGAACTCGGACATTCTTTTTTTCTCTTGTTAGAATTTACAGCCCACATATCTCAAAGCACAGGAAATAGACTCATTTCGTTTTGGATGACAAAGACAAGGTTTATCAGTGTGTGTGTGTGTATATATATATATATATATTGCTTGGGTTCTGTTTGAAAATAATTTTGGATTCAACGGAAGAGCGTCTTTTGTTATGTTATTTTATTTAAAATTTTTGCTTCAATTTTTTATTTTCTTATTGCATTCGACAACAAATGATGAAAAAATTAAATTAAATAATGTAATGTGGTTGTCTTACTTTTTTTTTTTATTGTTTACGAAGTTGTTACGTGGTGTATTTGAAGAAATGACATAAGTGACCCAACTCTCTCTCTATCTTTNTATATATATATATATATATTGTCAGGCTTAACACCAAGATTATGAAGGATTAGTTATCTGGAGTGTATGTTTGAGAAAACTCCCCTGCATGATCTTGGAGAAAGAATAGAAATATTGAGTAAATAATCACATGTGTAAATATACTTACAATGCACTACACTGGGGTTAGAACCTAGACTTCCAACTCATCTTAAATCTAGAAAATTATATGAGTGACTCCATAGACCGCACGAACAACAACGCTGTGCCAACAAAATTACAATAGACGTTTCAGATGGAGATGACTCGTCTTTGATCTCAATACTGTGCTGTATAACATTGTACGTCAGAAACTCAATTAATTTTTAAAATCACCCAAGTGACATAAACTTTTTTATTTTGCAATTTGTTTTCATCCACGTTTTCATGTTACATTTATTAAGTACAAAGGCTAAATAAAAAAATAGATAAAAAGGGATTTGTTAGAAATTAGATAACTAAAATGGTGGGTTTTCGAGAGAACTTCAGTGGCACCCATACATACACCGCATCCCTTAGCGACCCTGGGGCAAACAATGTCCCTCATGGAGGAGCATCCTTCCACCGGCGTGGACATGGCAAAAACAGCGTGTCTCTGCAACAGAACCTTCACTACCACGACCCTTCCCTCCTTCCCCAACCTACCAACCACGAGACGACGTCACGGATTCACGACAAAAGGAGGAATACCCTCATTTCATCTACAGAGACATTATAGAGCCTTGAGCAAACTTACTTGAGATTATTTACTCAGCACCGCGTCTTACTACCCGTCCGGGTTATATGTTTAAGTACTAATCACGCTAATGGCGTAGATATTGGGAATGTTGAATTTAGAGGAAGTGAGCCTAAATTCTCGTGGAGGGAGAGTGGAAAACCATTTAAGAAAAACCACCCCCAGTTCACCCGAATGAGATTCTAACCTCAATCTCCCAATCATCGGCAGTCTAGCTCAACACGAAACTAGTGCGTTAGCTAACTACTCCACTGGGGCGGGTAAATTACTTGTTACCGTCTCATATAGGAAGGGGGTAACACCGGGTTGGGGTTGGATGCTTATTGGTTAGAGATGTGCACGCCCTCATAAGAGTTATTGGAAACCGTTAAAGTGAGAGAAAAATAGCCCACCGCACTTGGATTAGATTCTCAACCTGACCGCTCCGTCACTATTAAACTAGACTATAAGAAGTAGATGCCTTTGTTTATGCGCCTATCAGTATGGGTATTATTATACTTTGCCATCTAATTATTCCCTCAATGGCAGCTCACTGTCCCTAAGGTGCAGTATCAAGCTGTATTCCCACTAGAGGCAAGGGGCAGTAAGGCAAGCAGCGGGTGCTCGCCCACTTGCCGCGGCAAGACAAAGCATAGAATGACGTGCGTAGCTTCTTATTTGTTCCCGAGGCAGTCCCAATTCTGACTTGGTTAGTGCAATATGTTTGACAGTCAAACTGGGGATGAAGTGTTTCTGTTAACCCTGAGGACCCAGGATGAGGGGAAGGAGGAAACGCGAGAGGTAAGAACGTTGGTCCATGAGTATCATAACCTTTTCCCAAATCTCTTGATAGACATAAATAAATTGATTAAATAATTTAGAATGTCTCGAGAAAAGTTTTGAGACCTCTTGAATCTGATTAAGACTATTATCTAATGCCAAAAACCCCAAATTCCGTGAAACTATTACACCTGAAGCGAGATACCCGTATTATTCTGAAGAAATATTGAATGTTCTGAATAAAATATTACCGCACTTTCCACCCACCGTGGCAAGGTGTAGCAAGGTAACGCAAGGCAACACGTCCCGAGAGTTCTTTGGCAACGTTGCTGGCTGTGGATTGCCGTGCCTTGCCTCTAGTGGGCATGCTTTAATTTGTCCATACGTATTGTTCTCAAGAGGAAATTTTCTCTGCATCATGCCTTGCCACCCCTTGATTCTAGTGGGCATTTTACCAACCAAAAGATTCCGTTCATTATTATTATTATTAGCACCGCGTCTTACTACCCGTTCGGGTTATACGCACTTACGCTAATGTGTAATGGTAGGGAGATTGTGAGATGAAATGGAGGACCTACAGTTTAACGTGGAATCCGAACCACAGTGGAGCCCTGGCATTCCTCACATTCACAAGAGAACTTGTCAGAGGTGAAGGAAGGGTTTGGTAACCAGATAAATCTTTGCCGGGACCGAGGATTGAACCCCGGCCGCCAGCATAGAAGTCTGACACCTTACCCCAAGACCGCCAGGTCACCTGATTCCGTTAAGAATTTACAATTTGTCTAACTTTAAAGGTTTAAGTGACCTGGTGGACTAGGGGTAAGGCGTCGGACTTCTGTACTGGGATCCGGGGTTCAATCCTCGATCCCGACACAGATTTATCTGATTGCCCAACCCTTTATTCACCTCTGACAAGACGCGTATTAACGATATTTATGACAACTTGTGAATGTGTGGAATGCCAGGCCTCCACCGTGGTTCGGATTTCACGTTAAATTGTAGGTTCTCCATTTCATCTCACAAACAGCCTATCACTACACATTGGCGTAAGAGCGTATAAACCGAGCGAGTAGTAAGACGCAGAGCTAATAATAATAACTTTAAAGGTTCCTTGTTTGAAATACATTATAGCCCTATCAATAAAACTACACCGTGGCGTAACTATTAAGGTATGATGGCTATATATCAATATAAACAGTGTGTACAGGCGCGTCATCAATAATTTTTACATTTTAATTTTTTTGTTGAGAAACCAACTTGGTCTTTTGGTGCAACAACTTATGTTCTAAAATAAGTCTTATTTGACACCATTCCTAACATTTGCAATGCTATAAAAACAGCTTTAAAATATATATTTAGGTTTTAACTAATAAATCGTTTACATAATAATAAATACATTTTTTTTTACAAAGCAATGTTAATTTCATAGAATGTTCCCAACAATATTTATTTTGTATTGAAAGTTTCATAACCAAAATATAAAAAAGAAATGGTACGGGAACTCCACGCTGACTTTATCGCGTTATTGTTTAAAAATGGAGATATTTACCCAAAACTCGTAATATATGTGAAACGAAATAATATACACTAGCAAACCCATGCATAAATTGCATTTTATTTTTGTAAAACATTTTTTGAGTCCTAGCTTAAAATTTTAAAATTTTATTTTTAAAGTATTAATGTCCTCATTTTTATGTTTGAGCCAATAAAAAAAGATCAATATTGGGTCTACAAGGGTCAAAACTTCGTATTACAATTTCAACTTCCGTTAAAATTTTGACATTATATTAGGTGTTGCAAATCTTCATGCCATCGTATTGCTATTAAATTCCTCGTTTATAAATGTTGACCAATAAAAAATGTAAATATTGACTATTGATTCAAAAATAGAGATATATCATTGTTGTACAAACATTTCTCTTAGGAGGTTTAATGTGCGGCCGAAGGGAGCGCGAGTAATTTTACAGTTTTTATATCATTGCATATTTTTTGGCAAAAATAAATCAAATATTTATCCAGTAGCGACATAGAGTTTAGTTTTTTGTACATGCTTACATCAAAATAACTTGAATATCTGTCAAGGGTGTCCTAGAATTTTGTCAAAACGTTTTAAATAAAGAGAAAATGTTTTGTCAAAATTTCAATACACCCTTGACAGATATTCAAGATCGGTTGATATTAGCATGTGTAGAAAACTTAATTCTCTGTTGCTAATGGAGAAATATTTTATAAATTTGGCCGAAAAATATGAAATGCTATAAAAATTGTAAAATTACTTGCGCTCTCTTCAGCTGCACCTCAAGGAAAAATAACATAAACTTTTTGAGGACTTACTTATATTTAATTACTCTATGGCATTGGGTAATTATTACGTTAAAACTTAAGTAGTATTTCTTTACATCTAAAGCTTACAAAATTGTGTTAATATATTTGCCAATATCTCAGAAACTGTTGTTTTTATAAAAATATATTACATATAATTTATTTTTATTTTTAATGGTACTATAATTTTACGATGGAAAATTATTTAGTATCTCAAATAGTTGCGAAGATATGTAAGTTTCTACTTTTGTAGAGTACCCTAAATTCAACTTCTTTGTCGATCATAATACTTTCTTTACATGTAAGATAGCGAAAAAATAAAATTGGCTTGGACAAAAAATCATGTGTTTTAAAATAATTCAAAAAATGATCATAGAACCTTAAACGTAAAAACAAAAATGGATGTGAAAACTAGGCAATTACTCTTTTCGGTCGAATGGTATTTGAGGTCACTTTAAAAATGGAGTGTATCGCATCTAACGGGAAAGGCCTGAGTTTGAATCCTAGTCACGTGTGCCGAGGCAGATTTTTCATTAATTGTTTCCTACTCTACCCTCACGCAAATGCTGGTATATTTATACAGTCTATCTTACCCAATCCTACCTTATTAGTGTTATTAATATAAATTCCTATAGTCCAAACGAATAGTGAGAGGCGTTGGGAAATAATAAACCCAAAATATATTAGACAAATATTATGTATGAAACCACACTGTAACATCTCCACGTCGCGTATGTCCATGGCGTCGCTGCAAGGCACAGTTTACATCTAATGTCCCACACAAACACCAAATTTCCTTCTTCCTTCCAAATCCTCCAACTTTCCGTCTCTATCTCCTCCCAGAAACCCTTTCGCTCCTTTATTCCCCTCTTCATCCCTCAACCAACCGCCCTACATCTCATAACTGCTAGACGGACAACAGAAGCAGAAAGCGACGCTTCTACGCTTCGTTAAATTAAGCGATGCTTCCGAATTACAAAGATTTTTTGAATCTTGGTACTGGGAAAGCAGATTAACTTGAGCCTTGGGCACTTCCATAAACAGAATTTAAAATATGTTGTTATGTATAATATTTGTTTCCAATTATGTAGTTAACATCTTATTACAGATTGATTATTTAAAATAATTCTCTTGAGGTAGTTATTAGAAATCAGATAATATTATTTTATAATATTTTTTTTTTTCGAAATATGTTAGTGAAGTAATTTTTAATTTACGTGAACTATTTTATTATAACCCATTCAGACTATTAATTTCCACTTTATTTAATTATTCAAATATTAACACTAATGGAATAAGCATTACTTAGAGAATTAACTAACCCTCATTGGCGTTGAAGGGAGGAGTGTGAAACAATTGAAGAACAAACAATCTAATATACCTGATTTGGATTCTAAATCTGACCTAACCGTAACTGGAAAACCAAGCTAGACGAGACAAACTCTTTAATCTATGCGCCCACCGATCTATATTGATATATTTTATCGATATAGCCTATTTTTAGGTAAAGATAATACACCTTACTTTAGATATTGTAAATTCTATTCTTGTTTTTTTCTTCCATAACAAATCCATTGATTTAATATAAATTACATGCTCTTTGAAAATATTTAAGGATTAAAATTTAGCAAATATGTTACATTTTTTAAACACAGGAAGACTAAATATAACCCCATATTAAATTAATTGTGAACGCAAAGCAGTCTTTGAATTTGATATGCTTATCGATGGGATGCTATGCATTTTGAAACCATAGCGTAGTCAGTCAAGGTATATGGAGTGTACATTTCTACTTAAGGAGTTTGTGCATTTTTAAAACAAAGCAAAACATAGATATTCCGGAAATATCTTTGATTGGACCTAATATGCGAGAGTCAAAATTAACTTATTGAATAACTTTCAATGCTATAAAAAAATGAAATTTGACACACGTGTTATTAAAGACATAATGTACTGTAAGTGATGATAAAAATGAGGATGATAGTTTTAAAAAAACATTCCGCATTAGCGTGCATAGAATAAAAACAAAACTGATACTTTATAAGTTGGAAATTTATAATCAGTATTCTAGGCCAAGGATCTAAACTCGACAGTAGTTAGGGGGATTGGGTAGCACAGGGCCCGGATAGGTGGAAATTGATCACGTGACCACTCCTCCTGCTCTCTGATTGGCT
>CABFVX010003604.1:69620-81773 GCA_902151425.1 Timema shepardi | reverse complement strand
GGGGGGGGGGGATCTCAGCGGCCATAGCCAGGATTCTGATCCCAAACACTCCGTTCTCAGCAAATCAGATAAGACAAACATTTTTCCTATACCCAAGTGTTCACCAGTGCAGCCATTATTATTATTATTATTATTATTATTGTTATTTTATTGAAGTATTTAACGTGCATTTATGAACCTACTAATTATTTCAGAAAACTTCTGTTATATTAACTTAAATCTAGAAGAGTCACCCAGCTCCCGGGCGTTAATTCATCACTTTGAAGGGAAAAATCCACATTTCATCAATGATAAATCTTTCGGCCATACCAGGGGTTGAACCAGGCAACCTTAGCTCAGTAGACAGACACACTGAGATAAAGTGTCGGACATTATTATTAATGCTTTTCTCATCTAAAAATATAACTGGTTACTTTCAATCTTATTAGAAGTATTTAATGAACACTTGAGCAAATTATTTATATCAAAACACAATTTACAAACAACTAAGTTAATAAGTTTTAGCATAAGGGATATTTAACGCCTTGATCTAAGAGCTTTGAACGAAGAAGGTAGCCAGAGGAAAAGTAGCCGCATTATCGTAAAGAGGGGATTGAAAAAAAGCAGTAATAAATCACATAGAAACAACCACCTTCATTGTTAAAGGTGAAACATATAACCTCGACTTCCCCTTCACCTAAAATCCAATCATTTGCGAAGTTAACGCCTTAGAACCTTAGACCAACTAGGCAACTACCCGTTCGAGCTATATCCATATTAAGCTAGTAGGAATTATGAAGGTAGAATTAAGAGAAAATGTACCCTAATTCGCGCTGAAAGAGTGTAAAATTATTTAAGCTTAAAATACACTCCCAATACACCAAGCTGGGATTCAAACCCCAAACCTCGCCGTCACCAGCAAACCAGACTATATGAGCTCACATTTGGTCCACGTGCGCACCGGTTAGCTTAAAGTTGAACATTCATCTACCAACAAGAAAGGCATAAATTGTAGGGGATTCTTGACTTTGTAGGCCTCGGTTCAATCTCAATCGAGTGCATTTGAGATATATTTCATCCACATTAGAAAAGAAAAGTTTATTTATGTCCTTAATAGGTGTAATGGGTTGACCAATTTTGGCTTATTTTAATTTTATTTCTAAATTAAAAGAATATAATTAATTATTCTAGTTTAATACTTAGGGAATGGAAACAAGCCCAGTAGCATTAATTATCATCACTCCTCCATGAAAATCGAACGGGGTATCCATTTGACAGATAGACTTTTTTTAAAGTTGGACTTCCCTCATTGAAGTTTAACACCGCCTTAACCGCTTCAATGTCCAAATGGTCTAAGGCGTCACTCTGACTGCCTGGCCTGCTGATGAGAGGTATATCGGGGTTAGAATCCCAGTCGGGTCTATTTAGGATGGTTTTTCCTAAATGATTTCCCACTCGTTTAACAGGAAAATGCTGGTAGATTACCTAAAAAGTGCTTCCTTCCTCATTCTTACCTCATTAGAGTAGTAATCATATAGGTGTATAACTTGAACAGGTAGTAAGACGCGCTGGTAAATAATAAAAAAAACATCGCTTTGCAAGGTGGATGATGTGGAAATATATATAAAACTTACCTACGTCATAATTCATTTTGTTTCCTTAGGCTAAATAGTTTAAACCAATTTCAGACAGTACCAACATTGAAGTTCTAGTGTCTACTACTAATCCCGAAATACTCGGACGTCAAATAATGCTGTAGAGTCAACGGTTTGCCGAGCATAGCAAATAACTAACAAACCGTACCACGTAAACATGTGGAATGTTACTAATATATGGTAAACTATTCGCTAGAGTCCACATTGACATTCTGACTATGGACCTACTTTGGTTTCAGGAGAGAGGGGGGCCAGTGTGGAGGAATGGAGAAGGTGGTGACAATTTGTTGAGTCTAATTGAACGACAGCACTAATAATTTGCAATATAAAGGCAATCCAACGTAGGAGTGGTGGTAACTGAAAGCTAAGAGAGATGTTTTTTTAAAAACGTAAACATAGTTTGAAAAGTCGCAAATGTTAATCGACCAGCCTCTTGGTCTAGTGGTAAGCGCCCCTAGCTACCTATTTAGAGTTCCTGGTTTGATTCCCAGTGGTACTCTGCATTTTTACGTGGAACGAGAATTGTTTATATAGCCAACATAGTCTAGTTAATTAGGTTAAAGATTTCCACTGGTTCCAAATCTTCTTAATCATAATGTCATCTCATTGAGGGTATGACGTTAGACAACTGCCAAGGTATACCCTGGGCAACGTTCTCTTCCGGTTAAATATCTCCAACTACAAATAAGATACTGAATCTCTCATGAACAAATATTCCATATGCTAAAAAAAAATCAATCAAGAGTGATATAAAACACTTATAATAATACTTCCTTAAGGATTACTGAATAGTTGGGTTTTTTTCATGAGTAAATTAAAGCTTTCAGTGACCACCACCCCTATGCTGGATGGACTGTAGCATGCAAGAGCAAACACGAGCACACATAGAAAGATCAATATTATAATATTCGTCTCCATTGGTCGAATATGTGTCTAGAGGACTATAGTTCGATCCCGGGAAATGTATAGAATACGCTTACTGTCCAGATGTTACAAATCTTTCCGCTAGACTTGTTTAGTGTCTCAATTGTTGCTTTTTTTTACTTTCTAGCTAGCTTACGTGTAGAGAAAGTATTGTGATAGTTAGAAAAAAAATGATCACGAGATTTTGATGAATTTCGACGTTTCATGACCCCCTCGAATCCGAAAAAGTTGTTTTTGCAATTCCGTTTGTTGGTACCTCGGAGTAGAGCCTAAACTATTTTACCAATCGGGCTAAGACTTGGTATCTAGGGTTTTAATAGGTTTTCTCCAAGTATTTTTGGGAATTGGATATCCAACTCTAAAATTAAGGGTAGTTTCCTTAAGGGCGAAAAGAGAAAAAATCGATTTATCAAAATAAGCTCTAACGATTTTGATTAAATTTAATTTTTAACCATTGATCAATATTACAAACCAAATGTCTCTCAATTTTTTGTCAAAATGATTTTAAGGCTTCCGGTCTGGTGCGTAAATTCTAATATATTTCTTATCATATCTCAGAAACTATTTGAGATATGAAATTACTTATCATTGCAAATATGTATGCCTATTTATAATAAAAATCTTTTATTTGAAACATATTTTTATCAAACCAATAATTTTCAAGCTACACGCAAATATATGTTATTTTTTTAACATTTAGAACACTAAAGGTAAGGTATTGCGAAGGTAAAAAAAAACAAAAACAATATAGCCTGAGATATTGATGGATGTCGACGTTTGAAAGAGTTTTTTGCAATGCCGTCTATCTTTGTGACTGTTCAATCCTAAAATTAAGAGCAGTTTAATATAATGTGAAAAAAAAATCGATTTCTTCAAAATCAGCTCTATTGATTTTGATTAAAATTCGTATCTAGACGTTGATTAAGATGATATATTTAAAATTGCTATTCTAATTTTCCCATCAAAATGACTTTTAGGGTACTTTACTTAAGTGGTAATTTCCGTATCTGCGCAGCTATTTGGGATACTAAATAACTTATCATTAAAAACTGTAGTACTATTAAAAACAAAGAACTTTTATGCAAAATATATCTTTATAAATCCAACAGTTTCTGAGATATCGGCAAATATACTAACACAATTTTTTGAGCTTTAGTTGTAGATATACTACTTAAGTTTCAACGCAATAATTCTCTAATGCCAGAGAGTAATTAAATATAAGTATCTCAAAGTTTTCTTTTCCCTTGGACTCTTTAAGGGAAATGTATGTATGTACAAAAATGATCTACCTCTATCATTTTAGACTCAATAGTCAATATTACCTTTTTTATTGCGCTAAATTTATAAATGAGGAATTTAATAGCAATGCGATAACCATAAGATGTGAAACCTCTCATAAAATGTCGAGAATTTTAACCAGAAGTTGAAATTTTAATAAGAAGTGTTGACCCTTGTGGACCCATCATTGATTTTTTTTCATCCAAATATACTATTGATGACTTTAATTATTTTAAAAATAAAATTATAAGAATTTAAAACCGGAAGTCAAAAAATGATTTAGGGTGACCTGGCGGTCTAGGGGTAAGGTGTCAGACTTCTGTGCTGGCGGTCGGGGTTCAATCCCAGGTACCGGCACAGATTTATCTGATCGCCAAACCCTTCCTTCACCTCTGACAAGACATCTTGTGAATCTGGGGAATGCCAGGCCTCCACCGTGTTTCGGATTCCACGTTAAACTGTAGGTCCTCCATTTCATCTCACAACCACCCTACTCATTACACATTAGCGTAAGTGCGTATAACCCGAACGGGTAGTAAGACGCGGTGCTAATAATAATAATAGTAATAATAATAATAAATGATTTACCTATGTATAACGCAATATTTTCTTGGTTTGCTAGTGTATATTATTTCGTTTCCCTTATATTACGAGTTTTGAGTAAATATCTCCATTATTAAACAATGGAGGGAGAAAGTCCGTGTGGAGCTCCATGTTTTATTTTTCTTTATGTGCACCGAATCTTAAACAAATACCCGTTCGGACAACCACGCATTTTTACACTGATTAGGTGAGGATGAGGAAAGTATAATTTAAAGGAAATGTACTGGTATTTTCACAGAGGAAGATTGGAAAGCTATTTAGGGTTAGGGGAGGTTACACCTCAGTGCAACTATACGAGATTCTAATACTGAACTTCCCGTCAGCGAAAAACCAGACTAAATGAATCTAATATATATTTTCACGTGCTCACCGAAACGAGGTGAATCAAACAAATACAGTTTTAGTTTATTCAATTTATTTTTTGACTGCCGTTGTTTGGTCAAACCTATTCAAACAGGAAATATTAAGTTTCGCTCTCTACCATAAACCTGTACAAGTAATGATTACAGTGACAATTGTAGTCCAATTTTCATAAAAAGGACATTTTAAAGAATTTAAAAAAATTGGATGACAAATTTGATACTATAAAATTAAATTATGACTATTATTTTATAAGTAGGCCTATAGGTAATATGTATTAAAAGTGACATCTGTAAATCACATGACTTGATGAATGAATACTTGAAAGTAGATCTGTTAAATGTATATATAGAGAGAGAGTAGCTTTTCTAGCTGCCAGATAAGGCTTTTTCCGTTAATCGGACTGACCGATTGCAGTGCTCGTGTGTGAAGACGGCTCAATCCAAACTCGTGAAGTGAAGTAATGTTTGGAGAGACGCATCGTGGCCGCCATATGAGCTGTGCGTGCGTGCATGCATGTATGTATTTAACGGGTACAGAGCCAACTCAGCACTATCATTCATTAAGCTATGTGTGAAGTCAGAGCGAGGAAATTGCAAGAACGTGTCCGTCTCTGGGCCCATCAGAACTTTTTACTGCGCCTAGCGACATTATAGCCGGCACACCATGTTTACAACGCAATAGCTTCATGAACATATTGTTTTTATATTCACTTATTTGTTTGTTTTAATTTGTACACTCTGTTTGCCCTGAAAAGTGACAGTCTTACTTTGAAATATTACAATATGATCCTATCTTAAAAGCAAAATCGTAGTGTGATCCATCAGGATGAGCTTGTTACCTTTCAGGGTCAAAGGAGTGTACGCTCAACATAATGGCTATATATGATTTATTATAATGTGGTCGGATGGATAGGTTAACGTAAGTGAAATGTATCCGAATTATTGTGTACAGAGAATTATAATATTAGGTGTAGAAAACCATCTTAAATTCTCGGGATGGCATTATATCGTTGACCCCCATATCAACTGAAGACAAATACAATGCGAGTCTAACTCTTTAAATTATCTAACCCTTGTTGCGGGTAAGTAACCATAATGATGGATATTAATATACAGAAGTGAAAAATAAATAAAACTTATCTTGATTTAGTTGCTATACAATTTTCGAAAATAATAATAATAATTCACCAAGACTAAAGCTTAAGCTAAACCGTTAAAATGTTATTAAATGAAACGGGCTAGACTTTAAGGGATTAATAAAAGACAATAAATAAATGATTTGACACAATTGAACTCTTCATCCATCCTGTAAGATAGCAAATTTACCTTGCATTATTCCCCTATGGCATTGCTTATAAGATAGGGTCATAGTGTAAGCTATCAAGGTAAATATGTTACCTATCAAGGTAAACAGTGTGCACATAAGCTACTTTCTCATACATTATATTAAAGTTTGAAATAATTTTTTTAAATATATTCCAGCAACCTATCATCAAATTAATTGTTCTCCGTAAAACAAACATACAGTGTAAAGTGTGAAACACTCTCTGGATGTAGATCTTTGAACATAATCGTTATAGCCACTTTCAAAATTTCAATTTTTCATAAACAAGTCCCTAGAAAACTAAGCTTAATTTTTAATTATTTTTTTAGAGTAAGTTTACATGGTTATTTGTGAAACACTCCCGAAATACCTATATTGAACAAAATCGTTAGAGCCGTTTATAAACAATTTCATATTTCCAACAATAAGTCATCGGTAAATTAGCCTTAAACTATTTTTCTCATAAAAACCGGTAGGCAATGCTATTTATTATATATAACACTTCCCGGAAATTAATTTTGTACAAAATTGTTGAATTTAAAAAAATCCGTTATCTGTAGACTAGCTATCTATAATTTTAGAGTTTGGATTAAAATAACTTTTTAACATTGAGGTATGAATATATAACATCAAAATATCAGGTTTGACCGAAATTTAACTAATCGTTTGGGCTGTAGACCACGTACAGACAAACATGCGGGACGACAGAATAATATAAAATCAACTTTTTTTTGCACCCGCTTCGATGGCCGCATGGTCTAAAGAAGGGATTGGTAACCTTTTTAATATTGCGGACAGTATTTGTGGGGAATTGTTGGGTCGATTTGAAAAAATAGCAAACGATGAATTTTAGCTTGATATTTCTCATATAGTAATTAATTATTAGTCTATATTTATATCCAACACTTTAGCTCAGTCGGTAGCGTGTCTGTCTACTGAGCTAAGGTTGGCGGGATCAATTCCCGGCGTTTGTGAAATGTGGGATTACCATTTCGTTGTAATAAATTAACGGCCAGTGCTGAATGTTGTAGGTCTCCTAGAAGTTAGATTATAAGGTATATGAAGCTATAAGAGGCCTAGCCAGCCCGTAGTGGAAAATACATGGCTTGAATAAAACACTGACCCAGGCCACAGGTTGTAAACAATAATGGATGTAAAGTAGTCTATTTTTTATGAACATGATAATTGTTTGTTAACTTAATCTTTAGCGGGCCAGATAAAATCAGTCGTCAGTCCGGATTCAGCCCACAATTGGCCGACCTTTGGTCTAAAGGCGTTACTCTCGCAATAAACTAGAACTCTAATGACGGGGAGATCGGGGTTAGAATTCCGTTCGGCTGTACTTGAGGTGGTTTTTCATTAATGGTTTTTCCACGCTTTCTCCACACAAATGTGTGTACATTTCTTCTAAATTCAATCGTCCTTATTCCTAAAACACCAACTTAATTAGTTCATATGAGTATAACCTAGTAGGACCTGGAGCTAAAAAAAACTTTTTGTGTTTGGGAAACATAAAACATCAAGATCCATCATAAACTCGAGTAGAATTCTTTTGAGATCACAATACACTCTCTATATTTGAAAGTAATAAGACCTATTTTAATCATTATATTACACTGAACTTTTCATGCATATGTTAAGTTTCTGAAACATTAATTTTCTAAAAAATAAAATATGTTTAAATCGTAAGTTTTCAAAACGCAAGCATTTTTTGTTAGTAAAAAACAACAAATTATAATTTCATATCAAAATGGATTGGAAAAATAAATTTACTAATTTTTTGTTTTTAATTAACATTAAACTCGCTTCGGTGGCCGTATGGTCAAACGCTCTACCCTCACGGTAGACTAGATTGCCGATGACAGGGAGATTGAAGTTCGAATCTCGGTCCGGTGCACTGAAGGTGGGTTCCCCCCAAATAGTTTTCCACTCTTCCTACTCGAAAATGCGGGTACACATCCTTTAAATATATCCTTCATAATAGTTAAAAGCACTAACGTAAATAATACATAAGCGTATAACTCGAACGGGTTGTAGTAATATGCGGTGTTAAAAATAATAACATTATCATAAGTATAACTTTTGCTGGTTTCCTCAATCACTAGAAGAGGGGTTTAAACCCTCAATAAAGCATTCGACGCGAAAAAAAGTTTCCCCAGACTCATGAATTTACTGTCCAGTTAGTGGGCTAACTGTGAATAAACAGATGGTCACTTTCAATTGCGGGAAAGCCAGTGGCGAGGCATGGAATATTGCCTAGCTAAGCGCATATCTTGTTTATTATTATTATTATTATTATTATTATTATTATTATTATTATTATTATTATTAGCACCGCGTCTTACTACCTGTTCGGGTTATACGCACTAACGCTAATGTGTAATGGTAGGGTGAATGTGAGATGAAATGGAGGACCTACAGCTTAACGTGGAATCCAAACCATGGTGGAGGTCTGACATTACACACATTCAAAAGTTGTGATTAATGCACGTCTTGTTGGGGGTGAAGGCAGGGTTTGAAAATCAGATAAATCTGTGCCGGGACCAAGGATCGAACCCCAGATCCCCAGCACAAAAATCCAACACCTTACTCCTAGACCACCAGGTCACCATCCTGTTGTTTTTATTGATTTTTAGCACCACGACTTATTACGCTTTAGGGCTACACACTTATGTATTAATTACGCTAATGTGCTAGAGATGAGAAAGGTTGAATTTAGAGACTGTTTATCCGTATTTGCGTGGAAGTAATGTGGAAAACCAGATAGGGAAAATCACTCTCAGTACACCTGACCGGGATTCGAACCCCAATATCCCCGCCAATGGCAGTCCGGTTTATTGCGAGAGTGGTGCCTTAGACCATTACCATCGAAGTGTGATATATGTCACTATAAATAAAAAATATATGTCAATGTACTATTCCACACGTTCACATTGTTATTTTTTTAGTTCACAGTTTTGACGTCATCAATAAAGCTGTGTGATTTTCCTGTAAATATTAGATCCTGTTGCTTGACGATCGTTTTTTCATGGAACTATCGTCAGCGGAATTCGATGGCTACAGGAAGTATATCCGGAAAGCAAATACGTAAACATATAGAAAGTGGCGCGACAGAGAGTGGGTAGGTGGGGAGAAAGACAAGTTGGTAACTATTATTATTATCCTCCGAATCTCCAATCCCCTCCCCAAAGACCGCAAATGAGTTTAATTAGATATTAAAGCACTGATGATGTAAAGGTATGAGCTTTTTTTTTTAGACCGAGCTTGCGGCTTGACATTAAATAGGTACAAAGCTACTCACATTAAAATGCCCCCACTATTACAAATTTGGTAGTACATACAAAATGGCTTTGATACAGTGTACGCAAGGCTGCTTAAATTATTTGACTCACAGCGCTTAGTTATCAAAAATAAACTTAAATAATCTTCTAGGGCCATTTCATATTTATAAGAATATGAGAATTTTTTTGGAAGGACAGAATCTTAGTTAAAAATCGTTAGAAAAATTATTTTAAAATATTAATTCGTCAAGTCAAGTGCCTAGCCAGCTTTCCCTTTTGATAAGTAATATCAATGCCTTTAAGATAATTATAATATTATAGTAAAATATAATGTTGAGCAAATAACAAAAATTAAATCAGTAGAAAAATGACACTTGGACACGGTAATCGAACCCGGGTGGTACGCGCATAAACGGACCTCAGCTAACACTCACTTTCGTGGCCAGCCTGTATATGATCGTAATGGCTTCGCAAATGAATTGAGGTCGACATGGAATGAATGTTTATTTGTCCAATCTATAGTTTTGTAGTGATCGTATTGTGGCGGCGTTGTTGGTTAAAATAATAAAACTTAATTCATTTAAATTCTTATTTATTATTCACTTGTACTAATTCTTTAGATAGTGTGTTAAATTAGCTATCGAAATCATATATTTAAATTACTATTTATTATATTGGTTGAATTCTAGTATTTCACTTGATACACGTCATGCGTCGTGGTTAGTGTGAGAGTAACCGTCGACAGATTTTGGATAAATTCACAATATCAATTGCTTTAGCCGTGATGTAATAGAACTACTATTAGCTATCACGCCTGATTATTTTTTTATTATAATAATTAGATCCGCGGCGATTAACCGGGCGGCTAACGCAAGGTGTCATTAAATAATTTACAAAAACATGACACCCCAGAGTTGAACCGAGAGCGTGCTTGGCCTAAGCCCGGCGAGACAAGAGTAACGAGTCTCCTAATCGACTCAACTGATATATATTTTTTAACAATCAGGAAAAAAAACCTTGTGATCCAACATGGACGAAGTATCCTAGCTATCCGCCGGACCTTTAGCTGTTCCATACAAGGGAAGAAAACAACCCCCCTTAACAGTTTTTAGGAAGCTATTGTTGGACAGATGGCGACTCTCACAATATTCCTTAATAACTGGCTAGCAGGTTATTAACCTTGCAATCCCCGTTACTGTCTACAAGTTTCCTAAAAACATCTTATTTTCTACCGTGTTAGTAAATAATTGCAGCACGGGTTCAATTCCCGTTCCAGGTGTCATTTTTTAACTAAATTAAATTTATTAAATTGGGATCACTTTAATATGAATATTCCCGTAATAATAATGATTTACACCAGTTTTGTGTTGATATTCGACTTTTTTGTGTGTGTATCTTCTAAACTACGAAAAATGTATCATAAAAAGACGCACGGCACAAAACAAAAAATCATAAACTTTCTTTACTTTCTTCACCCCCTCCCCTTCCAGCAAGAAACTTTAAAGTGCAGCACAGTAAGTAGATACTTTGTTCTCATTTCAATGCTAAACTTTTTTCACGTACTATATATTATATATAGTAAAATATATCGAACAAAAAAAAATATGTTTGAGTTTTCTAAACTTTTCTTTCTACCAGAACCCTGCCATAGTAAGACGTGGTGCATAACAAAACAATATTTATAATTTTTATTGGCATTTGGCGGCTAGAAGACTCTTCCATTTATGTATGTATATATACATCAAATATATAATATATATGTAACATATTAATATATATATGTTACGGGTAATGTGCAAAATCTGAATAATGTCGAAATTAGCCGGTAGATGTCAGCATTAGCCAGGTGCAGTTAGAATAACCTCGATGCGTTTCTGCGTTCCTAGAAGAGTACTCGCTAGCCGTTCCGTCTTATGGGGGTGGTAATATCCAAACCAGCAAGAAAAAAAAGAAGTTTGACCGCCATTTTGAAGGTGTACTGGCTTTTGTTTAGTTTACTTCATAGCTTAACATTATGATAATGTTGGTCTGCACCTTAATTTTATTTATTTATTCATGTGTTATTTTTATATTTATCTTTTAATTTTTTATGAGCTATTTTTCTTTGATGCTTCATCAAATTCTAACTGGTTATCAAAATATTTCGCAACAAAATAAATAAACTTGTTCGTTTTTAAATTTAGGTGCTATTAATATTATATCGGTATGATTATATATATATATATAATTAATTATATATAATTAATTTTTAATACCATTCATAGCTTTTGTTTTTTATTCAAAAATTATTAAACATAAGCACACTTGAAACATTGTGAAAAAAAAATCTGCTTCGGTGGCCGCATGGTTTCAGGCATCACTCTCGCTATAAACTATAATGTCGATGACAGGAATATTTGGGTTGAGTTAGAATCCCAGTTGGGTGTATAGCGGGTGGTTTTTCACTCTCTCTCCACTCAAATGTGGGTACACTTATTCATTAAATTTTTCCTCGTCCTTAGCTCATTACCCTAATTAGTATATATGTGCATAACCTTAATAGGTGGCAAGATGTGGTGCTAAATATATATATATATATAACCTTAATAGGTGGCAAGATGTGGTGCTAAATATATATATATATATTTATATATATATATTTAGCACCACATCTTGCCACCTATTAAGGTTATATATATATATATATTTAGCACCACATCTTGCCACCTATTAAGGTTATGCACATATATACTAATTAGGGTAATGAG